>UESW01004968.1:68555-197930 GCA_900491605.1 Calamus simplicifolius | reverse complement strand
CAAATGCAAGATAACAATAAAGTGCAGTGAGTAAGATAGAGATAGATAAAGAGACAATGAGACACTGCAAACACCAAAGATTTTATAGTGGTTCGGTGTATTCAACACCTACGTCCACTCCCAAGATTCACTTGGGTCCACACTATAATCTCTCTAGATTACAGCCGAGTTATTTCCAAGCTCACAACTCAAACTTGTTGTTTTACCGGGTGCACAACGAACCCAGCTGGTTTTACTCGGGCTTACCAGCACAAAACCCTACACATTGTTTTTCACGGGCTCACAACTAACCAAGCTTAAACAAGCTTAACCCAAGGTAAAACTACCTCCTCTAGTTCAATCCCCCAGATTGAACTAGGCAAAAATAAGATAAGTATTGTGTGTGAATACAAAGCTCCTCAATGAGCAAATATACAAATTAATAACAAGGTTTAGAAAAGCCTGATTTGAAGATTGGTTGGCTTTTGAGCTTTTCTCCTTTTCTTCTTCTTTCTTCTCCTTGCTGGATTGAATCAAGCCTCAGCTCCGATTCTTCACAGTTGAAGCGGTTGAGAAGAGTTGAAAAGCAAGAAATGAATCTCCTTTCTTCAAGTTGGGAAATCCACCAAGACTTTGATTTTGAACGCTTTGGATTCCTCTTGAGGCTTTTGGAGTGGAGTGGATTTGAGCTAGAAGGTTTTCCTTTCAAGATTCAAGCTCACGGATTTTTTGAAGTGGGATTTGTCTATCTCAGATTCTCTCTATGTTTTTCAGATTTTTCGTTTTTCTCCCTTCTCTTCTCTTCTCCTTTTTTTTGAACAATAGACTCCCCCTTTTTATAGATTTCTTTTACACCTCTTTTAGAATAAAACTATCCGTTGGAGTGTACCTTCTATCAAAATATATCCGTTAGAAATGAGTAAAAATAGAAAAGTTATGTAGAGCTGATCTGGCAACTTCGTTTTTCGTTCCAGGTGGGTTGGAGTCGACTCTAACTTTTCTGGAGTCGGCTCTAGCTCGAGGCGTTTTAAAATGATATTCCCGGAGTCGTCTCTGGCTTTTCTGGGGTCGACAAGAAACTTTTCCGGAGTCGACTCTAACTTACCCTAAGTCGACTCTAGGTTGGAGCCAGAAAAATCGACTTTCTGCTTCGTCTGTGAGAGTCGACTCTAACAGTCTCGGAGTCGACTCTAATGACCGTGCCAGTTCCGGAGTCGGCTCTGTGATTCTCGGAGTCGACTCTAATGTCTGCAATTCTTACCTAGACATTAGATTCGATCCAGAACACATTGTAACTCTTGATTTTGATCTTTCAATAGTCTTATAGGCTGAAACACTAAATCAAAATCATCAGAGTCTTCAAAAATTATACTCAAATAGTTTTGTTAATCATCAAAATCATCAATTGGGTCAACACTTTCTAGTATATTTGCATCTTCCTCATCATCAATCTTTTCTGAACTTGTTGCTAAAGATTCATCAAAGACTACATGAATAAATTCTTCAACAATTAAGGATTTCTTGTTAAATATTCTATTGGCTTTATTAGTTGTTGAGTATCCTAAGAATATGCCTTCATCAGATTTTGCATCAAATTTACAAGATTATCTTTTTATTATTATGAATAAAACATTTACAGCCAAATGAATGAAAATAACTAATGTTTGGTTTCCTATTATTCCATAGTTCATAGGGAGTTTTCTTAAGAATTGGCCTAATTAGGGCTCTGTTAAGGATGTAACATGCCGTGTTTATAGCTTCCGCCCAAAAATACTTTGGTAGGTTGCTTTCACATAGCATGGTACGGGCCATGTCTTCTAACGTCCTATTTTTTCTTTCTACAACTCCATTTTGCTGAGGTGTTCTAGGTGCAGAGAAATTATGATGAATGCCATGTTCAATGCAGAAACTTTCAAATAAATAATTTTCAAATTCAGTGCCATGATCACTTCTAAGAGACACTATGGTGTTGTTTTTCTCATTAGTGATTTTCTTGAAGAATTTCAAAAATATTGAGAAAGTCTTATACTTGTGAGCCAAAAACAATACCCAAGTGAATCTAGAATAATCATCTACTATCACAAGGCCATATTTCTTTCCTCCTACACTTGTTGTTCTAGTAGGTCCAAAAAGGTCCATGTGAAGTAGCTCTAGTGGCCTAGAAGTGGAAACAATATTTTTAGATTTGAAAGAGTTTCTAGTTTGTTTTCCAAATTGACATGCATCACAAATTTGGTTGTTTTCAAAATCTAACTTTGGAAGTCCTTTAACTAAGTCCATTCTAATCAATTTTGAAATCAAGTGTGTGCTTGCATGACCTAATCTACGATGCCATAGCCATCCAATCTTATTTACATTAGCATTATCAGCAACTAGACAATGATTACTAGTAAACAAATTATCCAAATCAATTAAGTATACATTGCCATTTCTATATCCAGTAAATATAACACTATTGTTAATAGGATTAGAGATGGTGCAGATAGAAGCTTCAAATGAAACTTTGAAACCTTTATCGCACAATTGGCTAATACTAATTAAGTTATGCTTTAAACCATCTACATAAAGAACATTTTCAATGAAAGTAGAGGAGTTATCTGAATTTTACCAAATCCTATAATCTGGCCTTTACCATTATCACCAAATGTGACAACTCCTCCTTTTTATCCTCAAGGGTGATGAATTACTCCTTGTCACCCGTCATGTGTCTTGAGCAGCCGCTATCAAGACACCACTTTTATTTTGATCTTTTGGCCGCAAGACACTCCTGCAAAGTAATCAAACTTTCTGTTTAGGTACCCAAGCTTTCTTGGGTCCTTCATGGTTAGTAGCAACAAAGATTGTTCCTTTCGGAACCCATATTTTCTTTCCTTTACTACTTAAATTCTTGTTAATTTTTCTAAAATTGCATTCATAAGCTTTATGTCCCTTTTTGTTACAACAATAACATGAAACATCATTTTTATCCTATTCTTTTCTAAAGAAATTTTTAACATACTTTTGTTTCATGTTAGGCCTATAACCTAATACGGCTTTATTAAATACAGCTCTTTGATTACTCAATAACAAATTAAGTTTTTCTGAGCTATATGTAAATTTATCAACTATATTTTTATATTTATCAACTTCTTTCTTTAAGCTGACATTTTTATTAGAAATTGACTCTTTATCTTTTAACAAATTCTTATTTTCATATTTCAATTCTTCAACTTCATGTGTTAGTTTATCCTTTTTCTTGACAAGATTTGAATTATCATTTTTCAAAACTTTGCTTTTCTTTTTCAGAATTTTGAAATCACTAACTAATTCATTAAATGCATCAAGCAATTCGTCAAAGGTAAAGTCATGAGTTTCGATATATACCTCATCGTCTTCTTTTGTCATAAAGCAAATGTTTGCAACTTCCTTTTGTTCCTCCTCGGATGAGGATTCTTCGCTATCGCTCCATGTTGCAACGTAAGCCTTTTTCTTTTTTTTGTATCCCTTTTTCAATTGAGGACAATCATATCTAAAGTACCCCGGTTTCTTACACTCATAGCATATGAGGGGGTCTTTCTCTTTATCCTTGTCCTTTTCTTTTTATTTTCACTATCCATCTTTGTTCCAAATTTTTCTTGTGAAAGGGTCTCCTTCTTTGCATAAATCTTTTGAATTTCTTAGCAAGAAGTACAGTCTCATCATCATCATCATCATCTTCTTCTTCACTGCTGCTCTTTTTAATTTCTGCAGCTTTGAGGGTAATTGTTCTCTTCTTTTTGACCTCTTCCTCTTGATGTTGCTTCATGGTCAGTTCATGGGTCATCAATGATCCAAGTAGCTCTTCCAAAGGTAATGTATTTAAATCTTTGGCTTCTTGGATGGCAGTTACTTTCGCTTCCCATGATCTTGGAAGAGACCTAAGGATTTTACAAACCAATTCAGAGTTAGTATAGGTCTTACCAAGACTTTTTAGACCACTTACAATATCAGTAAATCTAGTGTACATGCATGTGATAGTTTCATTTTGTTCCATGCTAAACAATTCATACTTATGAACAAAAATATTAATCTTAGATTCTTTGACTTGATTAGTACCCTCATGGGTAACTTCTAGTCTATCCTAAATTTCTTTTACGAAAATACATGTAGAAATTTTATTAAACTCATTAGCATCTAAAGCACAATATAAAACATTCATGGCCTTAGCATTGAGCTGAGCCATTTTCCTATCGTTCTTATTCCAATCCCTTTCGGGTTTAGGAACTATTGAACCATCTACTAAGTATGTGGGTGTGCTAGGTCCATTAGTGATTACACTCCAAAGCTCATAATCTAAAGCTTGAATAAAAATTCTCATTCTAGCTTTCCAATAAGAATAATTAGAACCATTGAATAAAGGAGGTCTATTGGTAGAATGACCTTCAGCATATGAAGATCCAGCTTGAGCTGCCATTTGGATCTTTAACTCTTGATCGCTGGATCAAACAAGAAATGAGCACAAGCTCTGATACCAATTGTTGGCCCAGATGGCAACCCAAGAGGGAGGGTGAATTAGGTTCTTAAAAAATTTAACTCTTTTAAAAACTATTTACTTTGATATGAAAGAGCTTAAGTGTAAAGTAGATAAATGCTAATCACAAATAAATGAGATAGAGAGAGACTAAGAAATAAAGCACGGCAAACACAAAGATTTTATAGTGGTTCGATGTATCCAACACCTACGTCCACTCCCAAGCTTCACTTGGGTCCACACTATAATCCTTTTGATTACAGTCGAGTTGTTTTACAAGTTCACAACTCAAAACTTGTTGTTTCCCCCGGGATCACAACGAACCCAGCTAGTTTTTCAGGCTCACCAGCATACAACCCAACAACAAGCTATCCTTAGCTTGTACCGAGGTATACTACCTCCACTAATTCAATCCCCCGATTGAATTAACAAACACTAATGAAAAATAGAGTTTAAGTACACAACAACTCCTCAAATAAGCAAATAAACAATAAACTAAGCAAGGATTAGAAAAGCCTGTTTAAAGCTCTTTGAATGTGTGATTTTCTTCTTTTCCTTTTTTCCTTTGAAAGATTGAATCAGGGCCTCAGCTCAGATTCTTCTGAAATTTGCAGTTGAGAAGTTGAGGATTTGGGGCTTTTGCTTTCTTTCTTCTAAGGATGGAAATCTCCTTGATTTGAACTTGAGAAGCTTGTGGATTTCTCTATGAGCTTTCTGAGGTTGATGGATTTGAGCTCTAAGTCTTTCCTCTTGATTTCTCTCTCTTTTTCACAGAGTATTTTTCTCGATTTTTCTCCTCTTTTCTCGTGTATTTCCTCTCTTTTTCAAATGAACGATTTTTCCTTTTTATAGATTTCTTAATCCAGGTTTAGATGGAAAATATAGCCGTTGTGAGTTGTTTGGATCTCTCTACACATAAAGAAAATAGCCGTTAGAGGTTAGGTAAAAAGAAATCTTACTGTTGGAGTTTGTTCTGATAGATAAAAAATTTGTTCCTGACATGTTGGAGTCGGCTCCAACTTTTCAGGTGTCGACTCCAAGTCGGGTATCCAAAATAGAAAATAAAAGGTTGTTGAGGAGTCGGCTCCGAGAAAGTTAAGTATCGGCTCACCGCTTTTGGGGGTCGGCTCCGTAATCCGAAGGTGTCGGCTCCAGAAATGCTCATAAAAACACGCTCTCTGTTCTCATGTTAGAGTCGGCTCTAGAAACTTAGGTGTCGACTCCGAAAACTGAAACATAATACGCTTCTTTGTATCTCATGTTAGAGTCAGCTCTGAAACTTTGGCTGTTGACTCCAGACCGTGCCAAAATTCAGAAAACTTCTGATACGCCTTGGGGTCGGCTCCTGACCATTTGGGTGTCGACTCCAAGCTTTGAACTTTGAAAAATTCTTTTGACATTTTGATTCAAAACTTGTTTCTTTATTCCTTTTGATTGATCAAACTTTTTTTTAATCCCTGTAACACTTGTTAAATCTATTAGAAACATAGTAAATATACTCATGTCTTTTATTAATCATCAAAATCAATACTTGAGTCAATAATTAGAGTAGACATTTAATCCCCTACCTTATGTGTTAGACCAAATCAATTTTAAAATATCATCATTTTGCAATGAAGTCATCACAATAACATTTGATAGATCAAATACATTATTTTCAAGTATCATATTAGAAAGAGAATAGATTTTGTTTGTTAAGTTCAAAATTCTCTATACAAAATCAGCATAACTCGTTATGAAGCATAACATATCAAACTAGTAGCATATTAGTTAAGAGGATCAAAAAGTTATAATATATGAACCATCTTAAATAAGGTTGAATTGGATCATTTGATTCACTTTAGTACACTCGTATAGGGTCAATACAAATGGTTTGCCTCACCAAACTGAGAGGTCAAACAATCCTGGCTTCAGTCTAATCTGTTTTATTTCACCCTTAATCGTCTGCTTCAACCAACCCTGATTAAGTTATTATATTTGGCAATCAAATTTTGTGTTGGCTAGTTCCCATCTAACTATAGTTTTATGCTAAAAGCTTATCTTATGCCACAATTCAGAGTAGACTAGCATATTAGTGATTATCAAGCAAGAAAATACAATTACTAGAAAATTCACTTGATTTTTCTTTCTTTATTTTGAAAATATTTTTTAATATTCTAAAATTTGAAAATATTATATTTGTTTAGGTAATAAATTTTGTTCATGCAAATTAACTCATTCGGTCCTAAAATCATTCAATTTGATTGCTATTTAGGTAAGTCATTATCAGCAAACATCCATGGTACCATCTTCTATGGATCTCATATTTTTTATGATAAATTTTTTGGCTAAACTACATAATTAATCTCTATACTTAGGTAGTTGTGTGATTTTGGTCCTTAAATTTTAAAAAGTTATAAAAATAATTCTGAACTTTCTATTTTGTATCACTTTGATCCTTACCGTTAAATAAAGGAGACACCGTTTATATTTATCCTATGTGGCAGCATATGTGGCACACATGGCATCAAATTGGCAAAACTAAATTTTAAATTTATAACTAACTATTAATTTATTATTTAATAATAATAATAACAAGTAAAAAATACCCTAATTTCTCTAACCCTTCGCTCTCTTCCCCCTTGCCCCTCATCGCCAAAGAGGAGGCCATCCATGGCCCCCTCCGTCGTCTCCCCATCGCCTCTCTGCCTCCGGCCACCGCCTCCTCACCTCACCACTGATCAGGTAAATCCCCTCCACCATCGGTATGAGAGAGAGAGAGAGGGGAAGGGGAGAGGGCCACCGAAGGCCCTCCCCTAACACGAGAGCTAAACCAGCTCCTGCGTGTTGGTTCTGGTCCGGCGGCGTGCCCGCCGGCTCGCCGGCCCCGAGCCTTGGGCAGTGGCACCCATCTGCGCCAAGGTGGCGTCCGATGGGGTTCAGCCAGCCTTTCCTAGTCGGTTGTGCCACCGCCGCAGTGAAGAAGAGATGGAAGAAAGAAGAAGTAGGGGAGGAAGAAGAAAAAGGAAAAGAAAAGAAAAAGAAAAAAAAAAGAAAGGAAGAAAGGGTGGCTACCGGCGGCGATCAGCACTGGGCAGGTCGCCGGTGGCCAGACAACCCTTGGGAGGGCCTGTACCAAGTTGTATCGGGCCCAAGGTATGGCCCAACCCTCTGTTCCTTTTTTCCCCCTGGTTGAACCAGGGGAAAAATAGAGATTGGCCGGTGGCCTAGGTTTGGACAGTGTCGTCAAGTGTAGGCAGGGCCAGAACTGGAGTAGTTTTCTATCCAAGCCCAGGCAGGGCCACGCTGCTAGCGCTTCCCGTGCTCGTCTGGGCGTTCACAAGCTGCCTCACTACTCCTTGATCATACATACCATTCAAGAGCAATGGGTCCAAGCCGCCGCCCAAGGTTGTCTTTATTAGTAGAATTAACAGCTAGTCAAGGGAGCAGAAATGGTAGATTCCAAGGCTGATTTGTATTAGTAGAATTAACAGCTAGTCAAGGGAGCAGAAATGGTAGATTCCAAGGCTGATTTGGTGCTCAGAAATGGCAGATTCCAAGGCTGATTTGATATGCAAAAATGACAGATTTCATGACTAATTTGGCGAGCCAAAGGACCAGTTAAGCGGAAGTTTTGAATTTAAATTTTGAAATTCAAATTGGCTAACTAAGGGCGCATCAAGGGGAGAATTGTTTAGGCAGAAAATCAGCATCATTGCCATAAGTGTAGAGTATATTATATATGCATAGAATTGATAGACATTTATTCTTACCTTACATAATCATGTGTATCTTATGTAATGGCTGATTTTTAGCCTTGTAATTAGTCCGACAACTTTTATATAAAGTGAGCAACCCTCACAAGAAGGGTATTGAGAACAAAACCTAAATTTGACATGGTATCAGAGCCACAAATTATTTTTGTGGTTTTCTCTTGACTTGTTTGAATTCTTGATTTCTTGAGGATTTCTTGGTGACCACAAATTATTTTCGTGGTTTTCTCTTAGCTTGTATGAATTCTTGATTTCTTGAGGATTTCTTGGTGACTATCGAATCTTTTTTTTCTGTTGCTTGGTAGCTGTCGATAGATTCTGAAGAGTAACTGTTGTGATTTCTCTGCTCTATCAATTTTTTTATTATGTCTGGAGAAAATTCTATTATTCGCCTTAATGGCAAGAACTACACCAGTTGGGAATTCCAGTTCAGGATGTTTGTGAAAGGGAAGGAGTTATGGGGTCATTTGGATGGGTCTTCTAAGGCTCCAACTGATTCCAAGGAGCTTAGTTTATGGGAAAGCAAGGATGCTAAAATTGCTTCCTGGCTACTCAGCTCTATTGAACCTCATATGGTCAATAATCTTCGTAGGTTCACTACTGTTAAAGAAATGTGGGATTACCTTCGGCAAATTTATTATCAAAATAATTCTGCCCGAAAGTTTCAATTGGAGTTAGACATTGGAAACTATCGCCAGGGGAATCTTTCTATTGAGCAATTTTATTCTGGTTTTATTAATTTATGGAGTGATTATTCTGGATTGGTGCATTCTCAGGTTCCCAAAGAAGCTTTGGCAGCACTACAAGCGATTCATTCTGAGAGCCAGCGGGATCAATTCTTGATGAAGCTCAGACCCGAGTTTGAAAGTGCACGAGCTGGGTTAATCAATCGCACACCTGTCCCCTCTTTGGAGGATTGCTTGGGTGAACTCTTGCGTGAAGAACAGCGTCTTGCCTCACAGCTTGGCCTTGATCAAAACACTGATGGTTCTGAGATGGTTAATATGGCATACGCTGCTCAAGGCAAAGGATGATCTAGATCTCCACCACAATATTATAGTTGCAAGGAAATTGGGCATATTGCAAAATATTGCAGCAAGAAATTCTGCAATTATTGCAAGAAGGAGGGTCATATCCTTAAAGATTGTCGTATACGCCCTCAGAATAAATCTGCTCCTGTTTTTATACTGATGTTCAGTCTGCTTCTGTGCCTATGTCTTCCACTCTGCCCACAGTTCCAAGTTCTTCTTCCAACATTACGCCCGAGCAGGTTAAACAGATGATTATTTCTGCCCTTTCTGCTCTTGGTCTCCAAGGTAAGAAACATCTCCTTCCTTCTCCTTGGTTAATTGACTCTGCAGCTTTCAATCACATGACTGGAAGTTTGGCAGCTTTACAAGATGTTCGTAAGTATGATGGTCAGCAACATATTCAGATTACAGATGGCAGTACTTTTCCCATTACTACAGTTGGAAATATGGTGTCTTCCTTTACTAATGTTTTTATGTCTCCTAATTTATCTGCCAATCTCATTTCTGTTGGACAATTAGTAGAAGATAATTGTTCTATTCATTTTGATCATTCTGGTTGTCGTGTGCAGGATCAAGCGTCGGGACAAGAGATAGCGAAGGGGCCTAAAGTGGGACGTCTTTTTCCTCTTCAGTCGTTTTCCATTCCTCGTTCAAATTTTGTTGGTTGTTCTGCTATTGCTAATAATAATAGCCATCTTTGGCATAAGAAATTGGGTCATCCCAACTCTGTAATTTTGACACATCTTATGAAACATGGTTATTTGAGTAATACAAATGAGTTTTCTTCCTTGCCTTTTGATTGTGCTCCTTGTAAACTAGGAAAAAGCAAATCTTTACCTTTTCCTTTGCAAGGTAGTCGTGCTTCTACATGCTTTGATATTATTCATTCTGATGTTTGGGGTATGAGTCCTGTTCTTTCTCATGCTCAATACCGATATTTTGTGACATTTATTGATGATTACAGTCGTTTCACGTGGGTCTATTTTCTTCGTTCTAAAGCTGATGTGTTTTCAACCTTCAAAACTTTTGTTGCCTATGTAGAAACTCAATTTTCTACCTGTATTAAGATCTTCCGTTCAGATTCTGGGGGAGAATACATGTCTCATGATTTTCAATCTTTTCTCCAACAGAAGGGTATTCTTTCTCAACGTTCGTGTCCTTACACCCCTCAACAAAATGGCATCGCCGAGCGTAAGAATAGACATCTTTTAGATGTTGTTCGTACATTGATGCTTGAATCTTCTGTACCTTCTAGATTTTGGTAGAAGCATTATCTACAGCTGTATATTTGATTAATCGTCTACCTTCTCCTACCTTGCATCTTGATTCTCCATATTCTCGTTTGTTTGGTGTTTCTCCTAATTATAATTATTTGCATGTATTTGGTTGCATTTGTTTTGTTCATTTACCTCCCATTGAACGTCACAAGCTTTCTGCCCAATCTGTTCAGTGTGCTTTTCTTGGTTATAGTAACTCTCATAAAGGATTTGTGTGTTATGATGCGGATGCTAACAAGCTTCGTATTTCTCGCAATGTGATTTTCTTTGAAAATCAATATTTCTTTCCATCTCGTACTAATCTTGTTTCTCCCTCTATTTCACTTCCTGCATTTGATGATGTATCTCATACTCCTTCTAAGCCCGATATCGTGTATCAGCGACATCGCCCACTGCCTCTTCCTTCCTCTGAACCGCCACCTGATCCTGTCTTGCATGAGCCACGACGATCTACTAGGATTTTCGGCCCCCAGATTGGTATGGTTTTTCTTCTTCGGCTCTTCAGGCTACTCTTGATACTACTTTTGTGCCTAAGTCTTATTCTCAGGCTTCTACTCAAGAGTGTTGGCGCCAAGCTATGCAGGATGAAATTCAGGCTCTTCAGGACAATCACACTTGGGACATCGTCCCTTGTCCTGCTGGAGTTAAACTTATTGGGTGTAAATGGGTCTACACCATCAAGCTACGTGCTGATGGATCTATTGAAAGATATAAAGCTCGTCTAGTAGCACTCGGGAATAGACAGGAGTATGGGCTTGATTATGAGGAAACATTCGCTCTCGTTGCCAAAATGACTACTATCCGCACTATCATGGCCATTGCTATTTCGAAAGGATGGTCGCTTCACCAGATGGATGTGAAGAATGCATTTCTACATGGTGATCTGAAGGAAGAAATATTTATGTCTCCTCCTCCTGGCTTGTTTCCTTCCTCTTCTGTTGAGGTTTGTCGCTTAAAGCGATCTCTGTATGGTTTGAAGCAGGCACCGCGGGCATGGTTTGAGAAGTTTCGTACTACTCTACTGGATTTCACTTTTTCTCAGAGTCAGTATGACTCCTCTCTATTCTTTCGCAAGACTAGCCTTGGGATTGTTATACTTCTTATGTATGTCGATGATATTGTGATTACTGGATCTGATCTCCAGTTAATTGAGCAACTCCAACAGCGTCTCAAATCTTCATTTCATATGAAAAATCTTGGTCCACTGAGGTATTTTCTTGGACTGGAGGTTCACCATTGCCCAAATGGCATGCTCTTACATCAGCATAAGTACACCCAAGAACTTCTTTCTTTAGCAGGCCTTCAAGACGCAAATTCGGTTCTTACACCTATGGAGGTCAATTTAAAATTGCGTCAGGCGGATGGTGATCTCTTATCTGATCCTTCAATGTATCGGCAGCTGGTGGGCAGTTTGAATTATTTGACCATTACTCGACCTGATATTTCGTTTGCTGTTCAGCAGGTCAGTCAGTTTATGCAGGCTCCTTGCCAGACACATTTGGCCGCTGTCCGTCGTCTTCTTCGATATCTCAAAGGGACATCTGGTCGTGGTTTTATTTTTTTCCTCTGAGAATTCTTTACAGTTGAAGGGTTTTAGTGATGCCGACTGGGCTGGTTGTGCGGATACTCGTCGTTCTGTTACGGGTTGGTGTATGTTTCTTGGCAACGCCCTCATTTCTTGGAAGAGTAAGAAGCAGGCTCGTGTATCGAAGTCATCCACCGAGTCTGAATATCGGGCTATGTCGTCTGCTTGTTCTGAAATTATATGGCTTCGAGGGTTGTTAGGCGAACTTAGTGTTCCACAGCTTACTCCTACTCCTCTTCATGCTGATAATACCAGTGCTATTCAAATTGCTGCCAATCCTGTTTTTCATGAGCGCACCAAACATATTGAAGTGGATTGTCATTCCATTCGTGAAGCTTTTGCTCGCCAGGAGATTACTCTTCCACACATTTCTACTTAGCACCAAACTGCTGATGTCTTCACCAAGGCTCTCTCTCGTCCCCGACATCAGTTCTTAATTGACAAATTGATGCTTCTCAATCGCCCAGCATCAATTTGAGGGGGGATATTAGTAGAATTAACAGCTAGTCAAGGGAGCAGAAATGGTAGATTCCAAGGCTGATTTGGTGCTCAGAAATGGCAGATTCCAAGGCTGATTTGATATGCAAAAATGACAGATTTTATGACTAATTTGGCGAGCCAAAGGACCAGTTAAGCGGAAGTTTTGAATTTAAATTTTAAAATTCAAATTGGCTAACTAAGGGCTTTAGGCAGAAAATCAGCATCATTGCCATAAGTAGAGTATATTATATATATGCATAGAATTGATAGATATTTATTCTTACCTTACATAATCATGTGTATCTTATGTAATGGCTGATTTTTAGCCTTGTAATTAGTCCGACAACTTTTATATAAAGTGAGCAACCATCACAAGAAGGATATTGAGAACAAAACCTAAATTTGACAGTCTTCTGCTTCGCAAGGTTGCTCGCTGTCTCCACAAGCGCCAGCTCCCAATCTGCCTTCCCAGGCTCGGCTGCTGGTGTCTGCCATGCAGAAGTCACTTCACCTTGGCCAGGGGTACCATCCGAAGGGAAGGTTTCCTATGACCCATTGGTACCGTTTGCGGCCACTGGACCTGAGAAAAGAGCCAATGCAAGCTTATTAGACTGATCCTCTACGGAAGGGACACCATCCCTGAGATTCAATAGGTCGGCCGCCTCCTGCTGCTTCTTAGGTGGTTCGACCACCTTCTCTAGTTTAGGCTCTGGCATTGGCACTGGCTCAGGCTTCTGCTCTATGTAATCTGAAGGTGCTGGGAGGGCTTTGACGCTGTTCATATCCTGTGCTGGCTCTCATTCTAAGTCTCAGGGGCTGCCTCCCTCGAAGGGCTTTTGGACCTCCTTGCCCTGTCCCTCGTGAACTCCTCTAATGTCTTTAGAAGCTTGTCTGTAATACGCTTTACCTCTGGGTACTCCGATGAATGGGCGGCCACACGTGTCCTTGCATCACCCATAGAATAAACAGAGCTTGTCAATCTGCTTGGTAGCACTGGCATAGGCCTTGAATCCCTTGGCACAATCTGCGTAGTTCATGTCGAAGAATTGGTCTAGAAGGACTGCTAGTATCTCATAGATGTCAGCATAGAGCTGAAAGCTTTCCCTGACAAGGGAATAGAGAGCGATGAGGATCATCCTGCTATGCTTGGCAGCACCAATGGGGCGGCAAGGGAATAGGTGAGGAGGGAGAGGCGACGGGAAGACGATGGAGGGGCCATGGATGCCTCCTCTTTGGCGATGAGGGGCAGGGGGGAAGAGAGCGGAACGGATACGTGGCTTAAAAAAATTAGGGTATTTTTTTTACTTATTATTAAATAATAAATTAATGATTAGTTATAAATTTAAAATTTAGTTTTATCATGCCATGTGTGCTGCCATGTATGCTTACCACATAGAATAAAAATAAACGGCGTCTTCTCTATTTAACGGCAAGGATCAAAGTAATACAAACTAGAAAGTTCAGAATTATTTTTATAACTTTTTAAAGTTTAAGGACCAAAATAATAGCCCCCTAAGTATAAGGGTTAATTATATAGTTTAGCCTAAATTTTTTCAATGAAACTTCAATATCTATCCAACCATTTATTTTGACAGCTGATAAATTTTAATAATCCATAGTAAGAATAGAGATAGAGGTGGATCTAAATTAATATGAACAGAAATAATTAAAAAAAATATAACTATTTATAATTTGAATGTCAACTTAGTCCTAAATAGAGGAGAGTGGAGGAAGTATATTCATGTAGTCGATCCCATGTTGTTGAAAAAATGCTTAGATAAGCTGAGTTGAGTTATAAATTTTTGCTAATTTTTTTGCATTTAATGCTAATAAATATATATTATAATATATTATTTTTTAAATAAAAAATAATACGGTAAACACATAAGAAATTGTATGTAAATTTTATCCAAAAATTAATGCCTTCAGTCGGTCCTCCACGCCAAAATGGTCAAACCAAAATGAAACACCAGTTCTCCCCTGCTTTGAGGGGCTTAAAAACGGTGCCTTCCCACTCCCAGCTCGATTCCAAAAGAGCAGTCCTCCAGCCTTGAAATCTCACCCAAAGGAACATGAAAGCGATCAAAAGGCTGATAAAAAAAAAAGTGCGTCTTGAGACCGCATGGTTCGATGCGTACCGGCCAACAAAGCGCGTTTTATTTAACGCGTTGATGAGGTTTCCGTGAGGAAGGAGTCGTGCCTTAGGGTGTAGGGAAAGGCATGGCACGCATTGATGATACCAACTCCCCTTCTCATCCCGTTAGTCAAAGCCCATATATTTCTCGCACCGGATCGTTCTTTATACACCATACATGATAATTGATTTATCTTTTTTTTTTTTTTTTTTTTTTTTGCGCTGCATGCACGATCACACGCTCATGCTCATGCAAACCATTCATCGCACGATGCAAGCATTCCTGCACTGCATGCGATGCATCAAGAGTTTTTCTTCCTACAGCTGCAAGTAAATTGGATCGGCCCATATTCTAATTCAAACTAAATCTCAATTTGATTAGACTCAATTCAACCTATATTTAAAGATCTGACTTAAATCAGATTCAACAATTAAACCTAATCTAAATTTAGGTTTAGAACTGAAGTCTTCTGCCTTTAAATCCGACCTAATTTATATATTATTTGGATATAATTTAAATCAATAGAAAATAGACATGATCTAATTTGACTTATAAATCTTAATTATATAGATCTTATTTTTAATCACTCCAACTGTCTCTACCAATTTATGGAATGAACTTTCATTTAAATTAATTTTATCTTTTTGTCTTAACAACTTGATCTCCTCCCATTTATTATCGCTTAATTATATCTAAATATTTATATTTTAATTAATGAATTCATCTTTAAATATATCAATATTTGTATTTTAAAAAAATCATAATTATAAATTTAAAAATAATTAATTACTCGATAGAATTAAATATTTTTGAATAAAAATTTAAGTTTAAAATGACCCTTTTTAATTATATCTAATTTTTTTAATAAATTTATATTTGACTACTAATTATTAAATTTTATCTATAAAACAATAGATGTTCAATTTAAAACACGATCTAATCCAATCTTGTCCTAAATCTAAATATGTTATGTTGGACTTAATCCATACTTAGACCTTGAGCCAATCTAAATGACTATTAGGTTTAAAATTCTTTGTATGAACTTCACCTAACCCTAATTCAATCAATAATTGAAGGTCTAGAGTCAAAATCATGATCTAAATATAAAATTGGGTTCAATTAAGGTTAAATATGACCAAACCCAATCCAATTCACTTGTTACTCACACTATATATTAATTACATGAATTTTATATTGAGAAGGTAGAGCTAACATTTAAACACCCGTGCAACAATTCAAATGGTATCGATGTTTATAGAATGAGAAAGAGTCGACGCTGACAAATCATACCCTTAGATACAATCTACTATTTTTAAATTATTTATTATTAGAAAATTACGTGATTTTAAGATTTTTAATCTTTACATATGCTAGATAAAATAAAGTAGAGCAAATATATGAATGTTTATATTGGATGATTAAAGGTCTAGTACTAATAATCCAAGTAATTAAATATAATTTAGATTTCCTATTTATAAACTCCTTATGATCAAAAAAATAATAATTTAAAGATTCCTAGCATACAAATTATATATATATATATATATATATATATATATATATATATATATATATATATATATATATATATATATATATATAATGAAAATAAATAATTCAAATAATATGAGCACTGAATATTTTTTAACCACCAAATGTATAGATTAAAAATTTTTAAATCATATTTTTTGAGTAATATATAGTTTAGAGATAGTAGATTAGGGACACTTTCTCATTCTAAAGTAGCATTGATGCAATACCTTTTTTCTTTTTTCTTTTTCAGAATCAACAGCATTCGGATCCTTCATGCTCAGTGTCTCTTATTGAGGGACTCTACTACTCTTATCCGATAGCTTTGGCAGGATTATTGTACTTATGTTCCAAACAACTAGACTTGAGCACTGGGCTATGCTTGGCACGGCACGGCCCAGACCCATCGGGCCGTACCAAAAACCAGGCCATGCCTGGCACGGCCTAGTAATAAACGGACCGTACCGAGCATGGCCTAGAAAAAAAAATTTCTAGCCGGCCTGCCATGAGCCAGGCTGGCACGACCCAATTATGGCCATTTTTAGCCATTGAAAACGGCTAGAAACGGCTAGAAACGGCCATATGGGGGGTTCTGACCATTTTAACCCTCAAACATTCCATGTAATAGTTATATTGAAGGGTATTTTTTTAAAAAAAATTTGGGACTTCTATAAATAGCCCATTCCTTCCTTATTCTCACCACATCAAACCAACTCTTCTCCTTCTCTACTACTACTATTTTTCTCTTCTAGCAAGTGCTCTAGTAATTTAATTTTTAGTTTGCAAGTATTATGGCAAGTGGCAAGTGCTCTAGCAAGTATTCAAGTACTACACAAGAGGAGGTTTTTGTTGAGAAGTACCAAGAGAAAGGAGGTCACTTCTTGTTGAGAGACGAGAGAACAAGAGAAAGCTCACAAATCTCGGCTCCACACCTCCACCTCTAGTCCTCTTCTCAATTCCTTTTTATGGTTAGTTTTTATTTTTTTTATTTACTAATTTAAAATTTTAGATATGGCATCTTATGTCGAAAGTCATTTTGGCATGCACCCTTTTTCTAAGGGTAAGAAAACTAATCCCCAACCCCAACCTCAAGTTTCCTCTAGAGCCAGTGTCAGGGAAGGTCAAACCTCTTCTCGTAAGAGAACTAGCAATGTTTGGAATGATTTTGATAGAATTATGGTTGATGGAGTCTTCAAAGCAAAATATAGAAAATGTGCAAAACTTTATAGTTGTAGCAGTACTAGAGGAACATGGCATTTAAAAGGACATCAAGAGACTCTTAGGATGCAAGATTCTCATCTGCAAAGTACACTTAATATACAAGGGGATCACTTGCATGTACTTTTGCATATAACCATAAAAATTAGAGAAAATTACTTGTAAGATGGATAGTTCAGGATGAATTACCTTTTAATTTATATGAATCTTATAATTTTGAATAATATGTTCAATTAGGCTTACAACATGCTTATAGAAGAATTAGTAGGCATACATTTAGAAGAGTGGCTATGACAAACTTTTTAGCAATGAAACAAAATTTAATTGAAATGCTTTCAAATTTAAATGCTAGAGTTTCTTTAACTTCTGATATTTGGTTAGCATTTGTAGGTAATAATTATTTTATTGCTATTACTGCTTATTATATTGATAATGATTGGCAACTAAATAAATTTATTGCTTTTCGTGCTTTTGATTTTTCGCATTCGGACAATAAATTTTAAATACTATTTATCAAACTACATGCTCATATAATATTAATAATAAAATAATATCTATTACTTTTGATAATGCATCTAATAATAATTCTACTGTTGTATTATTAAATGACTCTTTCCATCCCATTTTAAATGGACAATTATTTCATATTAGATGTGCATGTCATATATTAAATCTTTCTTTTCAATCTGGCATGGACATAATTTAAGATGTTATTTTAAAAATTAGAAATGCATTTCTTTTATTCATGCTTCAAGTGTAAGACTTTAAGAATTTAAACAATTATGTGTAGATCATGGTAAACATTTTAAAAAATTTAAACTTGATATAATTACTCGTTGAAATAGTACCGATACCATGATACATGATGCATATCCATATAAGAACTTATTAAGTGCTTATATTAATGATCGTGGATTAGAATTTACATTGACTGAAACTGATTGGGTAAAGGTAAAATTTTAAAGATTTTTTTGGTTACTTTTTATGATGCTACAAATGTTCTTTCTGGTATTTATTATCCAACTTTTTGTTCATTTTTACAAAAAGCATATGTAATTAGTAAAAATTTTAAAAAACATAGATATAATAATGTTTTAATGACTATTATACATCAAATAGAAACTAAATGGAATGAATATTGGAATAGGATATATCCTTTGCTTAACTTAGCTGCTGTTTTTGATCCTAGAGTTAAATTAAGCGGGGCAAAAATTTTAATTGATGAATATTGTGAAAACATGAATCAAGATCCTGAACCTGCTATAGATGAGGCAACATGACTTCTTAATGATATTTATGCTTTATATGATATAAAATTTATGGATCTAGAATACCTGCTCAAAGCTTGCTTCTTCTTCTAGATCTCATTCATCACCTATTTTTTCATTCATTACACAAAGAAGTTTTCATTCATTGCACAAAGAAGACACACGCATGCTTCATCTTCATCTTCTTCATATTTAAGTAATGAATTATAATTTTATTTATGAAATGATCTTCATTCTGCATATGATGAAGATCAAATAGAAAATCTAGATGTATTAGCTTGGTGGAAGAGTGTTAGAAATCAATATCCTATTATGTCTGTCATTACACGGGATATTTAGCTGTGCCAATATTCATGGTAGCATCGGAACCTGCTTTCAGTGCAGGTCGGCATGTTCTGGATGAAAAGAGAAGTAGGATGACTGGCGAGACAATTGAGATGCTTCTCTGCTTCAAAGATTGATTGGATGCTGAGGCGAGGCTTCAAGATAAAGGTGGACATGACTTAATCAGCAAAGATGATGATGACACAAATACTACTAATGAATGAGTCATCTCTATTTTTATATATATTTTTATTTTTTTGTTAAAGTGAGGCATCTCTATTTTTTTCTCCTTTCTTGTTGTATTTTAGAGGTCATGCATAGTCTCCCTTCGGGTGCTTCTATTTGGACTGCCGAAATTGCTGAGGAGCCCCCCATTTGAATTTTTTTTTACTTAAGAGCCCTCCGATTTTACTCAGTAGCCCCCTTTATTTTCTAAAATTCCTAAACTACCCTTCTCCCTCCCCCCCCCCCCCCCCGCCTAAATTGCTATTTGGCCCCCCTCCCCACCCCAATCCCCCCCCCCCCCCAGTCCGATCCTTCTCCCTCCCGCTCCCTCCCGCCTCCTTGCTTGTGCTCACCTCCTCACGGTTCTTCCCGGCGGCTTCCCCGGTAGCAGAGCTTCCTCTCCGGCAAGGTAAGCTCCCTCCTTCCCTCCCTCCCTTCCTCTCCTTCCTCTCCCTCCCTCCTTCCCTCCCTCCTCCCTCATTTCTCCTCACTTGATCGACCCTTCAAGTTGTTTTTTTTTAAGCCTCCCGGCGTCCGTAAGTGTCTGATGGCTCCGCCCCCTTCGTCCCCCACTCACAAGTCGTCCCAGCTCTGTTCGGCCCTGGTTGGCCGAACAAAGACCTCTATTCGGCACTCCAGGGCCGAACAGAGTTGATCTGTTCGGCCTAGATGGGCCGAACAGAATTAAATCTGTTCAGCCCACCTGGCCGAACAGATTTATGATGTTCGGCCCAGCTGGACCGAACAGATTTATAACTGTTCAGCCCAGCTTGGCCGAACAGAATTAACTCTGTTCGGCCCAGCTAGGCCGAACAGAGTAATTAAGTTATAAAATATAATTTTAATAAAGTATATTATAATAATAATTATAATAATCAAGTATATTGCAATGTTTCAGATATGGATGCTAGCCCCTTATGAGTTAGACCCACAACATCTGCCATGAGATGTAGAACCCAGGCGGCTAAGGTTATTGAGGTTCCTGAGGTTCCTGAGGATCTTGTTGCACCATTGCCCCCAGATGAGACAGCAGCCAAGGACATCCCAGCTATGGATGTTGATGATGATGAGGCGGATGGTCCTTGTCCAGGCGGTCCTGAGGATGAGTCTGTCCTTAGGAGTTTCAGGACACATATTGCAGCCTCCATATGGAGGCAACAGGTATTTATTCGTTGTTCTACCGTATTTTATTTAATGTATTATTTTGATGCTGTTATGTGTTATTCATGTTATCCATTTATATTTCACAGGAATGGACTCCATTGAAGTGCATGAGCCATGCTGCCAAAGTAGGTGAGTGGCAGTGGTGGGCATCAGGGCAATCGAATAGGAGATTCAGGGATATAGTTCAGCAGTCGGGTCTTCTAGAGCTAGTGCATTGCTCTTATCGGTTCGCCGATACGATTCTTGTCTCGGGCTTTGTAGAGAGATGGCAGCCCAAGACGAACACCTTCCATCTTCCCTTTGGCGAGATGACAATCACGTTGGATGATGTTGCCGCCATATTAGGGATTAGTGTCATGGTTCCTTAGTGTCCTTGTCTACAGATAGGATGAGTGATCGGGATGCTGAGGACCTACTAGTGCAGCTATTAGATGTATCACGAGATGACGTGCGTCAGGAGGTTATATCTGTCCGCGTTAGTCTGTAAGGTTAGAGTGGCTGAAGAGTCATTTCCATAATGTATCAGATAGAGATAGCCACCGTTGGATAGAGTGTGCGGCACGAGCGTATTGCTTTTTTTGTTGGGGTGTACACTTTTTGTCGATAAGAGCGGGACGCGGGTGCCTATAGCTTATATTGCTTTGCTTCGGCATTTGGATAGAGTGAGCACATATACCTGGGGTGCGGGTGCCTTGGCTCATTTATATCGGTAGTTGGGGATTGCGTCTAGGGCATCCGTTAGACAGATCATTGGATATATGACTGTTGGCCCAGATGGCAACCCAAGAGGGGGGTGAATTGGGTACTTTAAAAATTTAAGACTTTTAAAAATTTTAAACAATTAACTCAAGATGTGCAAGTGAGAGAAATTAACTTAAGCAATGCACATATAAGAGAGAGAGAGACAAATGAGCACGGCAAACACAAGATTTTATAGTGGTTCGGTGCAACCAACACCTACGTCCACTCCCAAGATTCACTTGGGTCCACACTATAATCTCCTAGATTACAGCCGAGTTGTTTTACAAGCTCACAACTCAAACTTGTTGTTTTTCCGGGATCACAACGAACCCAGCCGGTTTTACACGGGCTTACCAGCACAAAACCCAACAACACAAGCTAACCTAAGCTATGCTTACAACGAGGTACAACTACCTCCACTGATTCAATCCACTGATTGAATCAGTACACAAGAAAAAATTGAGTTTAAATACAAACAGCTCCTCTTGAGCAGAATAATCAAAATAAAGCTTAGGTTTAGAAAAGCCTGATTAATAAGCTTGAATGCAGGCTTGGCTTCTTTGCTTCTCTTCTCAACTCCTTTGAAGTGTGGAATCAGGCCTCAGCACAGATTCTCTTTGCTTTGGAGTTGGTTGAAGCTTTTGGTTGAAAATCTTGATTTGCTCTTGGTGCTTTGGATTTTCTTCTTGACTTTTTGGATTGATGAACTTGGAGCACACGAATCTCTCTCTTTGATTTCACTCCTTTTACTCTTTTTTGACTCGGATTTTTCCAATGAAGCTCTGTTTTTCCCTCTTTTTGAAAGATTTTCTTTTTCTCTCTTTTCTATTCTTATTTTGATTTGAAAAGAGCTCTCTATTTATAGATTCTGCAAAAATATATCCGTTAGAAACACAGAAATATAGCCGTTATTAAAAATCTTACCGTTGGGGCTGACGTGTCATCGAAAAATCGCGCCCAGATTTTGGAGTCGACTCGGGAGTCGGCTCGAAGTCGATAAAAATAGAAACATTTTAAACGTTAGAGGGGTCGACTCGAAAAAAAGGTGTCGGCTCCTGACAGTCGGGGGTCGACTCGAAAAAATGGGGAGTCGACTCGAGAAGTGCTCAAAAAATTCTTCTGAGCGAGTCGACTCGCACAGTCGGAGTCGGCTCGCACAGAGTCAGGGGTCGACTCTTGAAATCCAAGGGTCGACTCGAGAAAATCAGAAATCTCTGTTACTTACTGGAGTCGACTCTGAAACTCTAGAGTCGGCTCCGGAACGTATCAAAAATCAGAAATTTTTCTGATTGACTTTGAAATTCGTCCCAGAATAATTTTAAATGAATTTTTGACTTGAATACAATAAATATGACATTAAGCATGAATTCAAGACATGTTTCAAGAAATCATTGATTGAAATATAACATGTAAAAATTTTTGAAATCTTAAATATAGAGCTTGAAACTTCTTTCAAATTGATTCAAGTCATAATTTAAACATTGAGAGTCATTGATTTGATAAATAAATCATTTCATTAATAAATTCATTTTTTTAAATACTCATGGCTTTTGGAAATCATCAAAATCAATAAAGTTGGGGTAACAATTTCTCAAAATTCTCAACAATCTCCCCTTTTTGATGATGACAAAAACATTGAGTATATGCATGATTAATTGAAAAATTTTTTAATTTCATAGAGGCTCCCCCTAAATGAGATAGCTCCCCCTATGAAACTCAATTAATAATTCATTCAATTTAAATTAAGTTCAAGCAAATTTTTTCAAAATTGATTCTTTTATAATTTTAATTATTACTCCCATTCAATTATTTATCAGTTTAATTGAGCATATACGATTATAAAACTCTCCCCCTTTTTTGTAATCAACAAAAAGGTTAGGAAGCATCAAACACAATCAATTGATTTAAGATATCTTTAACATTCATTAAATAAAAGAATACATTCAAACTCAAACTTCATTGAAATTCAAAACTAACTTTTCATTACTCATTATATCAAAATGTAAATCATAATTAAATTTCATTACATTGAAAAACTAAACAATTACATCAAAATGTTCCTTACAATTCTTGTTAATGATCACTATCTTCATTCCTTCACATTGTAGTTAACATAATCTTTAAGCTTATTATCTACAAAAGTACAAGCAGTCAAAATCTTATCCTGAAGCTCGGCGTTGCACTGGGAATAGGTCTCTGAGTCACCACAGATATCCTTAAGCTCTCCAAAAATATTCTTCAAGTCTTCACTTAAGGAGCTGTGGATGAACTAAGAGTAGATTCAATAGATGCAACCCGATCACTAAGTGAATACAAAGCTTCTTTCAAATTCATAAACTTTTCATCAAATTCATCTTTCATTCTATCCTCTTGAATCAAGAAGATCTAGCTGATCTAACTGAACATCAGAAAAGCTAACTGATGAAGAAGATGGCTGAGCAAACAGGAGCAGGAGAAGGGGCTGGAACTGGAACAGAAGAGCTGAGGAGGCTCAGGTGATGAATGTCTCACAGAAGGTCTGGGGGCCTCAGCATCCATAGCTCTGTCCTCCAATATTCTTCCTCTCCCATCTTCCATTTTCTTAACAAATCCCATTCGATGAATAGTAGCCAAAGATAATAATCAGTATGCCTTAATTCCTTTTGGCTCACTATCAAATAAATCCCTTGGCTTTGAAATAACTTCGTTAGAACCATGCCATAGGGCAAACTTGACTTCTTCTTCCTCCCACAATCAGCAATGTACCAAATGATCATCGAGGCAAATTAATAGGCTCCCAGAAACTACAGCATCCATAATAAAAATGTCTCTCTCAGATACATAATCAAATCTGCCAGTCTTGGGAAACAAATCCTACTGCAGATGTTGTGAAGTAACCTCAGCTCCAAAGGCAATTGATTTGCAAAAACTTCTTCAAAACCAAAATTTCTGTTCAATAATCTTGTGAGGGCGGGATCTATCCTCTGGGGCAAAGTGGATGGTCCAGACAGGGGTAAATCCAACAGTCTAGATAGAATAGTGATATTCAGTCCAATGCCTCTCACAAGCTCACTAAACCATCATCTCCTCTAGTCAAATTTTTGTAAAACTCCTTAACTAAGTGCAGGATACGTGGGACAATCCAGTGAACACATTTTCTCATCCCATCTCAATCAACTGTCTACCTATTAAAAACCTTCATTCTCAAATAACTCAAAATCAACTTTCTCCCGGTTGTAATAACTCTATGGCAAGGTGATCTACCTGAAGAGTGGTAGCTGGAGCAGGAGAACACTCGGAGAAGAGGAGAGGACGAATCCGGAGACGGCTCGCGACGGGTCGTCGAACGGTCCGTTTCCTCTTCAATCCGGCGCCCACTGCTAGCTCCACGGGTTTTAGGTGCCATAGATCTAGATGGAGTGAATAATCAAGGGTTTTTGGAGTTTTGGAGGTTTGGGAAAGCTTTGGAAAGAGTTTTGGAATGATTAGAAATGATTGAAATGTCCGTGGGTCGACTCGTGCCCTAGATAAAATCACCTGGGACCACGTCGAGTCGGCTCCCGCAGTAGTCACAGCACGAAACCCGAAATCGAGTCGACTCGCGCAGAGCGGGGTCGGCTCCCGAGTTTCAACAGAAACAGGGTCGACTCCGATACTGTCCGAGTCGGCTCCGAGACCATTTCAGAGAAAAAATAAAGATTCAGAGAATCTGAAATGAGTCCGGAATTTGATCTTGATTAAAAATCATGGATTTTGAGATTCAGATAAGATTGATATTGAGTTCTAGATAAAATTTCCTTAAGATTGAGAAATTGAAAGAACTCTAGATACATTTCTTAGGGGTTTCAAAATCTATTCCAAAGGATCACAAATCCCTAATTCTCCTCTAAGATAACAAAATCTTTCTTCGCTTAAAGGTTTTGTAAAATATCAGCTAATTGTTCTTCAGTGTTAACATATTCAAGACAAATTTCTTCATTAGTTACATGTTCTCTTATAAAATGATATCTAATTTCTATGTGTTTTGTCCTTGAATGTTGAATTGGATTTTTAGTTAAATTGATTGCGCTTGTATTATCACATTTTATGGGTGTCTTATTAAGTGTGATACCATAGTCTTCAAGTTGTCGCTTAATCCATAGGATTTGCGCACAGCAACTTCCAGCTGCTACATATTCAGCTTCAGTAGTTGATAATGCAACTGAATTTTGCTTTTTGCTAAACCATGAGATTAAGTTACTTCCTAAGAATTGGCATGCACCACTTGTGCTTTTTCTATCTAACTTACATCCAGCATAATCAGAATCTGAGTATGCAATTAGTTTAATGTTGAGTCTCTAGAATACCATAAACCTACATTTTTTGTTCCATTTAATATCTTAATATTCTTTTAACAGCTATTAAGTGTGATTCTTTAGGTTCTGATTGAAATCTAGCACATAAACATACAGAAACATTATATCTGGTCTACTTGCGGTTAAATAAAGAAGGGATCCGATTATACCTCGATAATACTTTTGATCAACCTTTCTTACCTTCTTCATCTTTGTCTAGCTTGCATGAAGGACTCATTGGTGTTCCAAGGGGTTTCATTGATTCCATACCAAACTTTTTGAGTAGTTCTCTTGTGTATTTTGTTTGGTTGATGAAAATTCCCTCTTTGCTTTGTTGATTTGGAGTCCAAGGAAGAAGTTGAGTTCTCCCATCATGCTCATTTCAAACTCCCTGCATCAACTTAGCAAATTCTTGACATAGAAGATTGTTAGTAGCACCAAAAATAATGTCATCAACATATATTTGTACTACTAATAAATCTTTACTTTTTCTTTTCAAAAATAATGTTTTATCTACATTTCCTCTTATAAAATCATTTTCAATTAAGAATTTACTTAATCTATCATACCAAGCTCTAGGTGCTTGTTTCAAACCATATAATGCTTTGTGCAATTTAAAAACGTGATTTGAAAATTCATGATCTTCAAAACCTGGTGGTTGTTCTACATAACTTCTTCATTTATAAATCCATTTAAAAATGCACTTTTACATCCATTTGAAATAAGTTAAATTCATATGACATGCAAATGCAAGTAATAGTCTAATGGCTTCTAATCTAGCTACTGGTGCAAAGGTTTCATCAAAATCAATACCTTCTTCTTGATTATATCCTTTTGCAACTAATCTAGCTTTGTTTCTAATTACTATGCCATTTTCATCTAGTTTATTTCTAAATACCCATTTTGATCCTATAACAGAATGATTTTTAGGTCTTTCACTAATGTCCATACATTATTTCTAGTAAATTGATTTAATTCTTCTTGCATAGCTAACATCCAATTATTATCTTTTTCAGCTTCTTCAATAGTTTTAGGTTCAATTTGTGATACAAATGCAAGATGATTACTAATATTTCTCATAGATGATCTAGTTCTTATTCCTTGAGATGGATCACCTATAATCAATTCCTTAGGGACTATAAGCATATCTCCAATCTCTAGGAAGATCTATATCATTATGATCATCATCCTTAGTGAATCATCATCTTTAGCTCTTGCTCATGATCTGAAGATACATCAATATTTAATTTTTCAAGATCTTTTCAATTATGTTTGTATCTTCCTCATCATCAAACTTTTCAGAACTAGTTGCTAAAGATTCATCAAAAACTACATGAATGGATTCTTCAACAACTAAGTTTTCTTGTTAAATACTCTATATGCTTTACTAGTTGTTGAATATCCTAAGAATATTCCTTCATCAGATTTAGCATCAAATTTGCCTAAATTATTTTTACCATTATTATGAACAAAATTTACAACCAAATGCATGAAAATATTTAATATTAGGTTTTCTTTCATTCCATAGTTCATAAGGTGTTTTCTTAAGTATTGGTCTTATTAGGCTCTATTTAAAATGTAACATGCCGTGTTTATAGCTTCCGCCCAAAAGTACTTTGGTAGGTTGCTTTCACATAGCATGGTACGGGCCATGTCTTCTAAAGTCCTATTTTTCCTTTCACAACACCATTTTGTTGTGGGTCCTAGGTGCAGAAAAATTATGATTAATACCATTTTCAGCACAAAAATTTTCAAATAGGTGATTTTCAAATTCAGTTCCATGATCACTTCTTAGAGACACTATGGTAGTGTTTTTCTCATTTGTGACTTTCTTGAAGAATTTCAGGAATATCGAGAAAGTCTCATCTTTGTGAGCTAAAAACAATACCCAAGTGTATCTAGAGTAATCATCTACAATCACAAGACCATATTTCTTTCCTCCTAGACTTGTGGTTCTAGTTGGTCCAAAAAGGTCCATGTGAAGTAGCTCTAATGGCCTAGAAGTTGAAACAACATTTTTAGATTTGAAAGAACTTCTTGTTTGTTTTCCAAATTGACATGCATCACATATTTTGTTGTTTTCAAAATCTATTTTAGGTAACCCTTTAACTAAATCCATTTTAATTAGTTTTGAAATTAGGTGTGTGCTTGCATGACCTAATCTACGATGCCATAACCATCCAATTTCATTCATATTAGCATTATCAGCAATTAAGCAATGATCACTCATAGATAATTTATCTAGATCAACCAAGTAAACATTGCCATGTCTATAACCAGTAAATACAATGCTATTATCAATGGAATTAGATACTGTGCAGAAAGAAGTTTCAAATGATACTTTAAAATTTTATCGCACAATTGGCTTATACTAATTAAGTTATGCTTCAAACCATCAACATAAAGTACATTATCTATAAAAGTGGATGGAGTTATACGATTTTACCAAGGCCCATAATTTGACCTTTACCATTATCACCAACGTAACAACTCCTCCTTTCTTTTCTTCAAGGGTGATGAATTCTTCTTTGTCACCCGTCATATGTCTTGAGCAGCCACTATCAAGATACCACTTTCTCTTTGATCTTTTGGCCACAAGACATTCCTGCAATAAAATCAAACTTTATGTTTAGGTACCCAAGCTTTCTTGGGTCCTTCATGGTTAGTAGCAACAAATATTGTTCCTTTTGGAACCCATATTTTCTTCCCTTTAAAATTTAAATTCTTATTTGGTTTTTGTAAATTACATTCAAATGATTTATGCCCTTTTAAATTGCATTTAAAACAAGTATGTTACTTTGGCTAGCACGTACAAAAATTTTTTCAAAGATTTTTGTTTTCTAAATGTATTATATCCTAATCCAGCCTTATCAAAAACTGCTTTTTGACTTTCTAAAATCATGTTTAGTTTAGTAGAACTTAAGGTGAATTATCAACAATATCTTTGTATTTTTTAACTTCTTTCTTTAGAAATTCATTTTCTACAATTGCTGTTCATTTCCCAAAGATAGAGTTTGTATTTGCTTTTTCAAATCTTTATTAGATTTTCGTTTTCAGATTTTAGTATATTATTTCATGAGTAAAATCATCCTTTTCTTTAAGAAACATCTCCTTTTTACCTTTTAAATCTTTAATTGCAAGCATCACTTCATTTTTCTCTTAATTAAGTTTATGTTTTCAGTTTTCAGAGATTTATATTTCTTTTTCAAATTTTAAAATCATCTACAAGTTCATTGAAGGCTTCAAATAATTCATCAAAAGCAAATCATCACAAGGGTTTTCAGAACTTACCTCGTCGTCGTCGTTCGCCATAAAACAAATGTTGGCAACCTCTTTTTGTTCTTCTTCTTCGAAGAAGATTCATCACTGTCGCTCCAAGTTGCAACATACGCTTTCTTCTTTTTCTTGAAAGTCTTTTTCAATTGCGGACAATCATATCTATAATGCCCCGGTTTCTTACATTCATAACAGATCAAGGGGTCTTTCTCTTTGTCCTTGTCCTTATCTTTTTCCTTTTCTCCTTCCATCTTATTTCCAAATTTCTTTTGTGGAAGGGTTTCTTTCTCCTCATAAATTTCTTAAATTTTCTTGCTAGAAGAGTTGTGTCTTCATCATCATCCTCATCATCGCTGCTGCTATCTTCAACTTCTGCAGCCTTGAGGGCAATTGTCTTCTTCCTTTTGCTATCCTCCTCCACATGTTGCTTCATTGTCAATTCATGGGTCATAAGGGATCCAAGAAGCTCTTCCAAAGGTAAAGTGTTTAGATCTTTGGCTTCTTGAATGGCTGTCATTTTGGCTTCCCATGATCTTGGTACTGACCTAAGAATTTTGCGAACCAAATCAGTATTAGTATAGGTTTTTCCAAGACTCTTCAAACCATTAACAATATCAGTAAATCTAGTATACATGCATGTTATGGTTTCAGATTGTTCCATGCTAAACAATTCATATTTATGCACAAGTATATTAATCTTAGATTCTTTAACTTGGTTGGTTCCCTCATGGGTAACCTCTAATCTATCCCATATCTCTTTAGCGGAATTACAGGTAGAGATACGATTAAATTCATTAGCATCAAGAGAACAATATAAAACATTCATGGCTTTTGCATTAAGCTGAGCCATCTTCCTATCATTTTCATTCCAATCCCTTTCGGGCTTAGGAACTATAGAACCATCAACTAAGTGTGTGGGTGTACTAGGTCCATTAATTATGACACTCCACAATTCATAATCTGAAGCTTGAATGAATATCCTCATTCTTGCTTTCCAATATGAATAGTTGGAACCATTAAATAAGGGTGGTCTATTTGTAGAATGGCCCTCAGCAAAACTCGAGCTGGCTTGTGTTGCCATTTGGATCTTTCGCTCTTGATCGTGTGATCAATCAAAAACAAATGAGCACAAGCTCTGATACCAATTGTTGGCCCAGATGGCAACCCAAGAGGGGGGGTGAATTGGGTACTTTAAAAATTAAGCCTTTTAAAACAATTTAAACTATTGATGAGAGGATATACACAATTAATTCAAGTTAAAGCACGATAGCAAGAGAGAGAGAGACAAATAAGCACGGCAAACACAAAGATTTTATAGTGGTTCGGTGTATCCAACACCTACGTCCACTCCCAAGCTCTACTTGGGTCCACACTATAATCTCCTTGATTACAGTCGAGTTGTTTTACAAGCTCACAACCCAAACTTGTTATTTTTCGGGATCACAACGAACCCAGCCGGTTTTATACGGGCTCACCAGCACAAAACCCAACACACAAGCTATCCTTAGCTTGTGCCGAGGTAAACTACCTCCACTAATTCAATCCACTGATTGAATTAGCAAACCACAAATAAAATATGAGTTTAGTACAAAACAACTCTTTTTGAGCAGATATTTCAAAATAAAAGCAAAGTTTAGAAGGGCCTGTTTAGATTCGATTTGAGTGCAGGCTTTTCTTCTTTCTTCTTTTCCTTAACTCCTTTGAAGTGTGGAATCGGGCCTCAGCTCAGATTCTTCACGGATTGAATGTTGGAGTTGATTTAACTTTTTCTCCCTTTCTTTGAATGTTGAAAATCTCTTGATTTGATCTTGAATGCCTCTTGGATTTTCTTCTAGACTTTCTTGGATTGATGAACTTGAGCACAGATGAAGTCTCCTTTGATTTCACTCCTTCTCTTTCACTCTATTTTTGAATCTCGGATTTTTCAAATGACGCTCTGTTTTTCCTCTTTCTGAAAGATTTTTCTTTTTCTCTCTTGATCTATATCTGTATATATTGATTTGAAAACAGACTCTCTATTTATAGACTCTGCAAAAATATAGCCGTTAGAAACAAAGAAATATAGCCGTTATTGAAAAATATTACCGTTGGCGTTGAGTTGGCATTCAGAAAAAGTCACGCCCAGATTTGTTGGAGTCGGCTCCAACTTTAGGCGAGTCGGCTCGAAGACGCGATGCCAAAAATAGAAACATTCAGATAGTTAAGGGATCGATTCGAGAAAAATAAGGTGTCGGCTCCTGACAGTCGGGGTTCGACTTATGAAAAGCAAGGGGTCGACTCGAGAAGTGCTCAGAAAAAAACTGCAGAGTCGACTCTCACAGTCATGGAGTCAGCTCGACAATATCGGGGGTCGACTCTTGAAATCACTGGGGTTGACTCGAGAAAATCAGGAATCTCTATATACTGAGTGGAGTCGACTCTGAAACTCTAGAGTCGGCTCCGGAACGTATCAAAAATCAGAGAATTTTTTGATTGACTTTGAAATTCGTTCCAGATTAATTTTAAATCAATTTTTGACTTGAATATAATAAATTTGACATTAAGAATCAATTCAAGATATGTTCCAAAAACTCATTGATTGAAATATGAAGTATATAAAAATTTCTTTTTGAAAGCTTAAACATGGAGCTTGAAGCTACTTTCCAATTGATTATAGTCATACTTAACATACTCATTGATTATGATAAATAAATCCATTGCTCATGTAAATAAATTCATTGCATCTTTTAATATACTCATGGCTTTTGGTAATCATCAAAATCAATAAAATTGGGGCAACAATTTCTCAACAATCTCCCCAACAATGACGCTTCTCCATGCATGGATTTATGAGCATTTTCCCTTTCTCACTCCTCACCCAGCATTAGACTATACTGATGCTAGGCCTCGCGTACACCGATGGACTCCCGTCACTCCGCCCCATTCTACGATGGACCATTTAGTGATTCTACGCGAGTCATTGGATGTACTGAGGGCAGATGAGGTATGTACCATAGGACCATGCACTTGTGTATTTATATAATTTGTCATACATTATCAAACTTATTACGATTTAATATATTGCAGGTAGTTTGGGATCCCCATCGTCTTATTCAGGATGATCGTCCATTCCTTGATATTGCATTCTTCAGTGGCTGCATGAAGTGCATGGATGTCGTAGAACCCTATCATCCTGAAAGGGTTTTACGACAGTTCGGCAGGATACAGACGATCCCCCGTGCGCCACTAGCCCCTGAGCGAGCCAGTAGAGGATCGACAGCAGCTTCGTACCGCATCCGGTACGTTTTCTATGAGCAGTTATGGAGAGGTGGGAGGATCACCTGCTAAGCACAGTGAGCAGGAGCCATCCGGTGACCCGACCCTCCGAATGCGTACCAGAATTTTGGAGTGGTATTCTCGGATCACGCATATGGCTGTTTACCCTCCGGAGAGCCGATCCAGTATCTACTCCCGATCACGTCCCGATGATGCTGATGCTGACGTGCTAGGCCGGCGTATTGCAGATGCGCTTGGCCTTTGCACTGACATACTTGATATGGATCGGGAGGAGGCTGCTGCGTCACAGGGGAGGCACATGTACGATGTCATATCGCAGATGGCACATGTGTTGCAGGGTTAGCATATCTCTACGGTGCAGCCTGTTCAGCCTGATGTTCCTGGCCCTAGTCATGCATCGCCACAACAGTACAGGCGTCGACGATGGCATGGTGGGGATCCCTGATGTACCTCATGTATTTTGTATTTGTTAGCACATAGTGCATCTTTTTGTAAAAGACATTGAAATTTGAATAAAAATTTACTTCCTTTCGGCTCAATTTTAATGAAAATATTTTGAATTAATATAAATATGTTATACATTATACAAAATTGATTATTGCAAGCAAAAGGACTTCTACAACTCAATAGTCTCGCTAATAATGACATCTCTCTGGAGTTTTGTCCAGTGATCATTAAACTCATCTTCTGTGGTGGACAACACAAGTATATTCCAAGTCATTATAAACTTATCACATTTCTCTTTGTTTCAAATAACCTTTTGCACTGGGCCAAAACATTCCTACTAATATGCCATCTACATAGCAAATGTGTTGCCGTAGGAAATACCCTCTGAATTGCATTCAATAGAGCCAAGTCTCTATCTGTGACTATCACCTCAGGCAGAGCATCATCGTCCATGACACTGCGCAATCTCTCTAATGCCCATGTATAGTTATCTTCTCGCTTAGAGTCCATATACACAAAAGCAATAGAAAATGTCAGGTCAATTGATGTCACCCCGACAATCTCTAAGAGAGAAAGACGATATCTATTGGTCTTATAAGTGCAATCCATTATCAACACACGAGGAAATGCACGTAACAAGTTTATACTGCCAGGTGTGCCCAAAACAAGTCACGCATAGCATCAGACTTGATACAATTCCTATGCCACTCAATGTACTTACACTCAGATAATTTACCAAGAAGATGTTGCATCTGAGATCTTCCAGCAATCTCAACAGCCTTGCACTTCTGCCATGCATTGTAGATTATCTTCATTGTCGTAACATTGAGGGCATCCCTTTGCTTCAAAGTAGATAAAATGTCCTTAGGCCGAACCAAACTCTTCGACATCTCCACTACCATTGCAATCTCCTCCTTAAATAATCATCCCGCATATGAGTGCCCCTCGAGATGCTTTGCAGCTGGATGATTGTGCACGCCGCAAATGACCATTAACATCCAATCATCTGCAGTGCCCAATTTCTTCCCTCTTAAGGCAAAAGGACATCCACACTTCTTAGTGCCACTGGCTCTGGTCTTTGATCTCTTTTCCTTGATGTGTTTACTTTTGCAAGTACCGCTCCTCTCGCAAGAAAAAATTCTTGGTTTCTTAACATTGTTGCCCGAATCAGATTTTTTAATAATAACGACAAATCCATTCCTCTTTCCGACTTCCCGACACCAATTACATATTTCTTCTCTACTTTTGAATATCTATAAAATAAATAGTTTTATGTTGGTGGACAATTTTAAACATTGTTCAGTCAAACAATACAAAAATAAATGCAATTAAATTTTACTCGTAAGTTATAAATTCATTTGTGTAATCCATTACACAATCAGAGCCAATCACGCTGCATTCGGTCGAAGCATCGTTCTGCACATCAAATAATAAATTTTAACCCTAATTATAATTAATCAAAACAAAAAAAAATTAAACACTCTGTTTGGTCACTCAGGGCCGAACAGGGCCGAACAGAAGATTTCTGTTCGGCAACACAGGGCCGAACAGAAGAATTCCTTCATCCGAACAGAAGAAAGAATTCTTCTGTTCGGCACTAGTGGGCCGAACATAGATCTTCTGCTCGGCCCTGGTGTTTGGCCCACCAGGGCCGAACAGAAGATCTATGTTCGGCCCATCAGGGCCGAACGTATTTAAGTTGTTCGGCTTATTGTGGCCAAACAGAGCTAACCTGTTCGGCTACACAGGGCCGAACAACGCACGAACCGGGAAAAAAAAATTGGAGACGGAGATATAAACTAACCTTTGCGACCGTAGCACCTACATAAATTATTAATTGCTTGTCCATTGCTTGATTTAAGGTTGAAATTGCTTCAATCGATGATCCAATGATAATCCATAGTAAGGAAGGTGGGAGGACGATCGCACGGGCTCTGGGGGGCTGTTTGGAGGGCTCAGGGGGTTGTTTGGGGGGGGGGGGGGGGGGGGGCTGTTTAGTAAGGAGGGATATTTTGGTCCTAAAATTTTAGGGGCAAAAATGTCATTTTTTTTAATATGACATGGGGGGCTCCTCAGTATAAAACACGGGCCAAATAGAACTCCATTCATTCATGTACTATTTTGATTTTAAATTAATAAACTGGTAGGAGTCTATGCCAAACCCCCCACCATTAAGGTGGCTTTGTATTAATAAATTACTTTGTTCTCAATAATTTTTTTAATTTATTAAAAAAATATTTTTTACTTAAATTTTATTTTCAGGCCCTTATGGGCCATGCTGGCCCAGGCCCTTATGGGCCTTGCTAGCCAGGCCCATGTGGGCTAGCTGTGCCAGCACAGGCCTATCATGCGTCGTGCCGGGCTTGGTCCGTAGGCTGAAATTTTTAAGCCCGACACGGCACGGTTTAATGGGCCGTGCTTGGCATAGTCCGGTACTATAGCAGATCGGACCATGCCAGGCATGACCCATTCGTACCGGGCCGTGCCGGCCCATGCGCGGTACAGCCAGTGCCCATCTCTACAACAACCCATTACTATATGACATCTGGGCTACCCTTAGGGAGATTCACACGGTCCAGGGAAGCTAACGCTGCGGCAGATTGGATGGCGGCCACTGTGGCCTACCACTCCGGATTTTGGATATGAAAACAGAGAGATCCTATCCTATTGTATTAAAGCAAATATTATTTTCTGATGTATCAGGATTGACTTACACTATACTAGTGTGATCATGTTTTTTTTTTTAAAAAAAAAAACTAACATCCATTTGCTGACTATGATTGTACAACCATATCTTGATTTAAAAAAAAAAAAAAGTACTGATGGCAGTACATTCACTATATATTATAATCTTAAAATGAACTAGCCTACCTGCTCATTTCCATGGATATAGGCAATATGGTCATAGAGGCTCTAACTCTCAATTGGTGCAGGTTCATGGTGTTGGCAGAATGCAAAAAAAATTAACTTCTTACTCTCAGGTTGCGGAATCTTGGTTTCAAAGAAAATTGTTGATGAGATGCAATTTGGTCCCTCTTATTCTCATACTAGAGATATCGTGCTTTGGCAAATTTTCTGCATCTGGTGCAAGGAGTCATGTGCTAAGCTTATTCCTACTATTATGCTCGTTAGCAGATCTTGGGTTTTTCTTCTTAGCATTTCTATGGGAGATCATCTCTGTTAGTTATTTGTTTAGGCGTCGCTCTTTTCAGCAGTGCTTTTAAAAGGAAATTTGCTCAAAAGAAAAAGGTTTGTATAATGATTTATATAGATGCTCAAACTATGAATCTAACTTGAATCGATCCTGAATTAAATTTGAATACTTGGGATTTAATTTTAGTTATATTCAACCCCAGCCCATCGGGAATTACCCATTGGATTTAAGATTTTATTCACAGACCTAGCTCGATCCGACCCAATCGGCCAATATGAAATGGCTCAAATACGAAATCAAGTAGAGCTTGCGCTAAATATAAATCAGACTGGCTAGAATAGTTTCCAGTCCTATGCCTTATCATTGACATCTTAACTATTGATTTTAGGATAATTTAATAACTATGCATAGCTTATTCTATCATAACTAGCTATTTACTAATTTGCAACACCATAAATTCGGTATAAACTATCCATCAACCAAAAGATTTTTTTACGAGAACTAGGATGAGAAAAATCTCTGTTGAAATCCAGAAGAGGGTGGCCTCAAAGTCAGGTTCTCAATACCAACCCTAATAGACTTTGCCAACTATATTAATGTACACCCTATAATTTTCTTTATGAAAAGTGGTAGGGGAGCAGATGAAATAAGTTCTAAGAATGCACGAAATCCAAGCCCTTTTTATAGTTCAAAGTTTTCTAATCCATCAACGCTAGGGAATGCATGATTTAAAAAATATAAGCAGGAGGTCATCTCGATTACAAGCTTAAACAATTCAATTAGATATAAGAAATAATGCACTGTGACTGCATGGTTTGCACCATATGAGACAACTGAAATAAGCAATGCCTCTAATTCATCTACAAGATGTTTTATTTTATTCATTTGCTCTTTCTCCACTGACAAACATCAGACCATAAATGGTCATTCGGTGACGAATGCTATGGCCCTCCCCAACCATTGCATTCGTCTACAAGATTGAATGCCACCTCCACAGAGCCTAATAAAGGAAGAGTACCTTTGCATGACAACTTCAACTGGCTGCTTCCTTTGATTCTAAAAATAGTTTAATAAAACAAAGTAGTCATCCTTAGGGTGGGCGTTGGCCTTTGATCTTGAGAAGTTGCCAACCAAGAAATATTAAATTTAGGCTCCCCATCTGAGAGCCTCCCGAGAACCTCCATTTTTTCTAATGACCCTCTTTACTCTCTCCCATATCCTCTGTTATTTAAGAAAAGAACATGAACGAAGTCAGCACCGGACTAGAAATTTAAATGGCTCTGATTGATGCGACTTTAACGTGAGCCGCTCGCATGGACATCGGGAGGACCCTTGGGAGATTGAGATCTGTGGAAATGTGGAATCAACCCTCAAGCCATTTTGTCAAGACCTCTCGAGTGAGGCTGGTTGGCCATGCAATCTTGGATGGCCAAGTGGCACGCTGACATGGGTCTCAGGGTGCTGGTAGTGGGCAATGACGACACTTTCGGATCATGCCCGGCTCTAAACCCACATGCTGGAGCGGTTTGGTTTCTGCCAACGATTAAAAATTCCCCTCGATAATGATGGAGGAAGTTCTATTTTTAAGTTTTTTTTAGTTGTTCAGTGTGAGGGAGATGGCACGAATTTTATGCACCCAAATCAGTGCTCTCACATTGAAGCATTGATGATAATAAAATAAAAAAATAAAAAATTAAGTGCTTATTCTTAAACCACTATCTGTCTCTCTTAACTTTGTCACGCACATTAGGCTTGCATAGAACAAAACTAGGGCACATTTTTTTTTCCCCTGTTTTTACCAATAAAAACTAAACCTTGAAATACGTAGAATATTTTGTTGATGCATTACCCCCAAATATATACAACTTTTACATAAAAACCATAAATATATCATCCTACCAAGTGGTGACGCCAAAGAAAAATGCTGGCTGTGGCGAGGATGAAAAGATTGAATCATTGATCCTGAAGAAAGAATGTTAGGCCGAACCACAGCAACTTTTATCCTCCTGTTGCTTTCTACATTGATCTAACAATAGAAAAAATAATTGAATCTAAATTTAATTATATTTAAATACATTCAAATAAAAAGCTGTTATCTCAGCTTGAATCCAATGTGAATGGTACGTATGGTTGACTTAACCCATTTTCATACGATTTTTATACCATTTTTGAGTCCCCGTTTTGGTTTTTTCCCTCGTACAAAAGGGGAAAAAAACAAAAGTTCAAAATGACTCGAGCGTAACCTGAATGGTCACACCCGTGCGCGCTTAAAAATGGGTCCAGTATTCGAGTATGGATGGCAACGGTGTTTTTTCCAAGATTTTGTCAGATGTAATTATCCTCGAAAAAAAAATGTGTTGAATATTTCTTTCCAGAGGTCTGGAGATCATCAGAAAGTATTCCATTTCTTGATTCTACCAACTATTCTGGGTACTCTAACATCAAAAGATTTGATACCAGAACATTTTGACTCACGCCCCACCTTAGATCATCATCTTTAAGAGAGGAATTAGGTGAAGTTTAGGGAACCGTTAAATGTTCCTTGCTAGACGTTGAGTTTGGATCCAAACTGTTAGAAGTTGAATGGTCAGGAATCATGGTATGAAATCTCATAAACAACGAAAATAATGCATGCAAAAAGTAAAACTCCATGAAGAATTCTTTTCTTATCCCTTCGAAATGTTCTTCATGCTGACAAGGTTCCATAAAAGCAAAACAATAATGGCATTAAGTTTCCATGGAAGATTAAAATTAGGCAGCTCGTGGAAGAAAAATCACATCTTTGGAATTTGTACAAATGAAAGTAGCATGGAATAATGCACATGTAGGATGACATCTGAACATTATACCAGAGCATATAGAACATTACTGTGATGACAATGGAGATGTACCTGACAACCATGGATTGACCCAGAAGCCGAGTCATTTCCTCTTGTGATGAATCCCCACGAGCTAGATCCAGGAATTTGAAGAGAGACAAATTGAAGGCAGAGATATTATCGCAGGAAGCAATACTTGAAGAACCCTATAAAATCCCATTATTGTGTCAAGGTTCATGACAAATCTTACCAGCTTCCGTGTTAGCCAAACCTTGTAAGATTGCGCAATCAGGATGTGTCAAGAAAAGTTAATCAGAACATGAGCACAAGGAATGTGTAAAGGGAAATGGACCAAACCATGCTCTTGTGAGGTGTGAAGAGCGAACATTTATTGGCTGGTACTGCTTGTAACACATTTGTTTACTGGTACTTTCGAACATTCCTTGAAAAAGTAGACGCTCCATTTTTGCAAGGAGAGAAGATCCCAGGAGATATTGTCACAGACCTTGGAATGGTCGACACGGCATTTAATCACAGCTGGACCATGCAGCAATATATTGGCAAGGCCCCAAGCACCCTAAAACGACACCTAAAGCAAGCAATTTTGCTAATCATTTTTAGAGATCATAAGCATGACCACATTTCCTGTCTACAATCTAACTTGCAGTGATCAGTGATTAAAAACAGTCAGGATATAAGTGCGTTTCCTGATGCTCAAATGTTAAATGGATCACAAATTGTCTGCTCATGAAAACCTAAAGAGAGACTGACATATGGATACATAATTTATGCATATGATCTGAGAATTATAAGCCAACAGTAACATGGAACATTATTACTATGCTGATTATTGTTCCTAGATATGTCAAAAACTCATTAGAAAGATATTCACCTTCTCGATCTGACCGAAGGATTTTAATATTCTTTCCAATTTGTTTTTCTACCTCACTACGATATCGTTTGAACATTTCAAACGATTCAGATTTGTGTCTCATTAGGAAGACATAACCAAACCTGGAGTGGTCGTCTGTAAATGTAATGAAATAGCTAAACCCTCTCATAGAGGCAGTATTCATAGGTCCACAAACATCCGTATGTATGAGGCCTAGAATCTCTTTGGCTCTTTCACCTTTTCCTGTAAAAGGTGACTTGGTCATTTTCCAAGAAGACATGATTCACAAGTTTTAATTGATTCACAATCAATGTCATTGAGGATGCCCTCTCTGACTAACCTGCTTATCCTGTTCTTGTTTATATGACCTAGCCTACAGTGCCAAAGGTATGAGTCATTGATATCATATATTTTGGGGCGTTTGTTTGGAGTGCATAATACATTAACAGGCTGTGATAGAAGGTAAATTCCATTGCTCAATTGTCCACACATCACTGGTACATCATTTATAATGATATTTAAAATATCTTTCTTTATTGAAAAATCATATCCTTCAATAGCCAACTGGCCTACAGAAATGATATTAAATAAAAATGCAGGACAATAGCGACATTCACTAAGCAATATTTTATTAAATTCAAAATAAAGCTCCACGACTCCTAAGGCCAGTACTGGAACTCAGCTTCCATCACCCACGTTTAGGAATCTTTCACCTTCTTTGAATCTTCTACTAATTCGAAGCCCCTGCAAAGAATTGCAAATATGAATTGGACTCCCTGTATCTAATACCCAATTAGTAGTATCACAGATAGAAAAATTACAAGGTGTTATCATATAAATACCTTGTCCAGCAACTCCTTGCTGGTTTTTCTTCTTAGGCCTGTTAGGATCCAGGGTTGCTATGTACTGGGAACAGTTCCTCTTCCACTGACCCAGCTTCTTGCAGTAGAAGCACTCAGCCTAAATTTTGTCAGCCTTCTTCTTCTTGGTCTGACTAGGCCCAGCATGTTGCACCTTTTTTCTTTTATTTTTCTTCTTCATCCCTTTCTTAGGGTGATGACGTCCTGCCCCTGAACCTCCCACCAAGTTTAATGTCTTCTTTTGAAGCTGGTGGTCTTTCTCAAAAGTCTGCAATAGACCCAACAATCCATGATAGTTTACTGTAGGCTTCGTCATTCTATAATGACTGAGAAAGTTCAGGTAGGAGCTAGGCAGTGAGTTCAGTATGACATCCTTCCCAAGTTGCTCATGCAAAGGAAATCCAAGTTTGCCCAGACGTTCTATCGTCTCGATCATGTACAGTACATGATCGGTGATAGAAGTCCCATCACGCATACGCGCGTTGAAGATGGCACTAGACATTTTGTACCTTTCAACGTCGTCTGGCGTCCTGAAAGATTCCTTCAACATTTGGAGTATTTGTTCCGGTTGGGCCTCCTCAAATTTCCTGCTGAACTCATCATTCATAGAAGCCAGCATTATGCAGCGCACTGTGGTGCGGTCATTGGTCCACTTCAGATAAGTGTCCCTGGCCACACCAGGCACATTTAGGGCTGCTCAGGTGTAGGATCTATTATCACATAAAGGATCCTTTCATGCTCTAAGACTATCCTAAGCCTTCAATACCAGCTATCGAAGTTTGGACCTATCAGTTTATCATTGTCCAACAGTGACCAGAGCGACAGATTTGTAGACATTTCTGAAAGGAAAATCAAAAACTTATTAGTGTACATGATTTATTTAAACCTATAGACTTGGACATATGGTCTAAAGTTCTCCCACTATTTTATTCAGGTTGGTAGCCCGTACCTCCAACCTGGGAAATTACTCCTAATTTCTTAGTGGGTACTAGAACCTAGTAGACTACATATGAGCCCGACTTTGGACGGCCCACCCATATGTATCTAAAGGTAGATTCATAACCAATTATTTCCCCAAACAATTTTTAGTAATTTATTTTGCCCCAGGTTGACGTCAATCGGCCTTTGGGCCTCCTATTGGGTGTCCTGGTTAGGTCCAACCATTAACATGACATGTTCAAGCTTCTAACCAAGGAATTGGTCAAGCCCGACTTTGGCCGGCCACCTGACCATCGTTGAGAGAGTTGCATTGAACCATCATAATATGAATGATAATTCCAAAGACCAGATGAGTATCAGGCCTTTGGGCCTCCAATATTCATCTTAGCCATTGGGCTCATTATCACGCTCTTAATGGGAGGCTATGATCTAATTATCCCTATAATTTAGTCATTTTAGAGACCTAATAATTTTAGAGGGTTTGATTAATTTGTGACACATGAATGACATGGACCAATTTATGTATTCTCCCACTAAACCATTTAGTTGGGTTCATTAATTTGGTCCATGGGTACCTAAATCAGTCAGACTGATTTTTCTTAGGAAGCATGGGTTAGCCCAAGTCAATAGGCTAGTCTAATCAAGTGCTGGGACCACTTAGCCAGGCCGGCTTGATCAAAAGGCCGAGTTGCGCCATTAACCATCTTGCCTAGACACTAGCTGATAATCAACTAGCCAGGTTAGAGGTAGCCGCGACCTTGATCAGAACCTTTCTAGACACCAAGTGGTTGACCAGACCCAATTAAATTTACCTAAAGACTTGGGTGTCCACTGAGCCCCAAATCAAGTCCATTTAGATGTATGGACTGATCAATCTAATCTAATTAGATGGATCTCAAGAAAAAAAAACTTATCTCAGCATTTGATTAGATTCAATTTTCTAATTTAGTCCAATTCATCTAACCTTAGGTCTAACCCATTTAGAGAACCTGATTCATGCTAACCCAATTAACTCATGATTTATGATCATGTCTTAAGGTCTTTAATTCATAATTTTAGATCTTAAGTTAACTCCTTTTCAAATTTGAACCAATTTCAATTTTGAGTTCTGATTTTGAAACATTTTTCAAAATTTTTCCGTAAAACATCTTTACTTTCTTTCTATTTTCTGTGATCTGACTTTTACGTAAAACAATTTTACTGTAATTTATAATTAAGTTTTAAATCAATTAAGATGTCTTAATGTTAATATTTATTAACATTTCATCTTTAATGAATTTTGGATCTAATCAAAATTATCACAGAATAAAAGATTAATTTGGTTAAAACATATTTTAATCTTTCTTTCTTCTGTTCTATACATCCGTTCATGGGTTCTTTCACAGTGACACCCTTACACTGTCATAGGAAACCTTTCTTGAATAAGGAAACCTCCCTATGACTGGACGACTTGGTGAAAATACCCAATCCAAGATATAATAGAACACAACATGCAAGATCTACATTAGATCTACCTTTAAAATATATATTAATCATCATTAAATAACTTTAACATGCTTTCATCATACAAAACTTTTAAATCTACTATAGATCTAAACTAATCAAAATAAGATCAACTTTAGATCTACATTAGATTATGTATGCATAATTATATCAAATCTATTATGCTTATACATGCATTCCTAAGCCTTAACTTGGCTCTGATACCATTTGAAAGGAAAAAAATAGTTTTTCTTATGCACAGGATCACAAGGTGGAAAGCATGTAAATCGGTTTTAATATTCCCATTGAATATTAATTAAAGCAAATTAACATATCTAAAATTTAAGATTATTTAAATAAGTTTAAAATAGTACCTCTCGTTGCGGAAGCTGTTGATAACGAAGCTAGCAGATTCGATCTGCAGAGAGAAGTTCCCCTTCGTACCTTGCAAGAGCCGCATGCGCTGCTCCTCTATATCACATGCACGCCTGATGAATGCAGACAGGAGGTGAAATTCTTGAACAATGGAAGGAGAACTCTTCTCCTAAGAAGAAACAATCTCCAATTGGACTTCTTGCAGACTTTCTGTGATTGCAGAAGATCAGCTTTCACGGAAAAGTCTCTGTTAATTTTTTATTCTTTTTTTTGTTCCCCTTTTTTATTTACATCGAAACCTTTTATATCCGATGAAAAATTTGCAATAAAAAAAAAAGTGAAAGAGCTCTTTAAAATGCCATTACATGAATCCCATCATGGCATTAAGTCCGCAGTCACCTCATCAATGCGAGCCTAAGAGGAAACGTAGAGTGACGGGACCTTTGAGAATCCTCCCGTAACATAATCAATAACTCCATTCCCAGGCTGTTATAACAAGTGGACGATGACGAATGAAAGATATTATCAATTAAAATTTCCTTTTGTGATCAATTCCGTTTGAAGTCCAAATTCAAATCCGAAAGAAGCTACTCGTAGCTCTTGAACCATACTTCATATTGTGCCTTGCCGAGCTCCAATCCAAAGTGATTTATGAATTCAAAATTCATAAATAAACTTTCAGATGCTCTATTGGATATATGGATCAAACCACTTCGAACCCGGATCCAAACCACTTTGTTATCAGACCAACCATTGGTCCATGGTTCAAATTAACTTTATTCCAGATTCATATCATATTCCAAAATTCTATTTGAGTTACTGACTAACTCAAATCACCCTCGAAGTAGGTGCTGCCGCTAATGTCTAGAGCTAGCTAGACATAGCCAGAACGAACCCCGTATGACCCATCTGATTGAGTCCCACTCAAATCAGTGATCACGCCTGCGTACAAGTCATCCGACTATGTGTGTGACTCTATAGGTTCAAACCTAAGCCGGTAGCACAGGAACGCTTTCTATACTAATCGATGTGACCATCTAGCCATGGTTCCCGACGTCCGGATAGATCAAATTTACACAAGGCAACATTCTGGAACCCAGGCTATGGTTGCCGCATAATTCATCCCCTTGTCCTAGTACTCTGGGTGAATACGGAGTTAACTGCCAACTCTGAGTAAATCACCCAAGTATATTTCAATGCAATGAATCTTGTGACACCTCACAAAGATTACCTTGGCCAAGGTTTTGCTAAATTGAAACATAGTTCGAGCACTCTCTCTAACACTTAGAGTGGACAATCCCATCTTGACTCATCACTGACCCAATAAGTACTTGACTGCACCCAGCAACCTTCCGTCACCGGATTAGAAATCCGGTGGTCCAGTGCCTAAGTACAGTTAGTTGCTTATCAAGTCAACATGATAGTCTCATATCAAAGGGACACTTATACCCATTACCTTTCTGTGAGTTGCTCTAGGCAGTTGAGCACTCAACAGAGATGAGTCACTATTCAGTGAATGTACTCCTACACTCACCCGCATGTCATACCAATGTTATACACTCCTTGGTTTAAGAGAACAAACCAACACATATGACATACAACGACCTACACTTGATTACGTCGTCGTCCTCGGTAACGACGTATCATTTGGCCGCTAACTTATTTAAGAGTTACTCAACAATTCTTCCATTGTCGAATACATGTAACTCTAAGGACTACAACATATTGGAATTCTACTGGAAGATGTAAACTATATGCTGTATGGCCAAAATTCACTCTTATTTATTGAATAAATCATGTTCATATACGTCAACTCATAACCGTCTACAAGCTAGATGATTGGATGTAGGATACATTTCCTAACATGGCTACCTTGGAGACGCCGAGGCTGATGGGGGCCGACTTGAAGAGGTCGGGGCCACCTCGGCTACCTTGGAGACGCCGGGGTCGACCTGAAGAGGTCAGGGCTGCCTCGGCTAGCTTGAAGATGCCAGAGCTGATGGGGCCAACTCGAAGAGGTCGGGGCCGCCTTGGCTACCTTGGAGACGCCGGGGCCGATCTGAAAAGGTCAGGGCTGCCTCGGCTGTCTTGGAGATGCCATGGCCGACGGGGCCGTCCTGAAGAGGTCGGGGCTGCCTCGGCCGACTTGGAGACGCCGAGGCCACGGGGCCAACCTGAAGAGGTTGGGGCCGCCTCAGCTACCTTGGAGATGTCGGGGCCGATGGGGCCGACCTGAAGAGGTCGGGGCCGCCTCGCCTGACTTGGAGATGCCGGGGCTGACGGGGCCGTCCCGAAGAGGTCGGGGCTGCCTCGGCTACCTTGGAGACGCCGGGCCGATGGGGCTGACCTAAAGAGGTCGGGGCCGCCTCGACTGACTTGGAGACGCCAGGGCCGACCTGAAGAGGTTGGGGCCGTCTTGGCTGACTTAGAGATGCCGAAGTCGATGGGGCCGACCTGAAGAGGTCGGGGCCGCCTCGGCTACCTTGGAGATGCCGGGGCCGACGGGGTCGACCTGAAGAAGTCGGGGCCACCTTGGCTGACTTGGAGATGCCGGGGGCCCACGGGATGTGTTTGTGCCACGTGGTTGATTTTGCCATGATTACCCCTGTGGCTATATTAGCTACATCATTAGCCACATCAGATGCCCCCCCCCCCCCCCGCTCTTGAGCACGAAGGGCCACGCATTAGCCATCCTTTGGGTAAAGGGGCGCAAAAATTAAAAAATTGATAACCAGTTACGGGTGCCTTTAACGGCGGGTGAGTTGGTGCGGCTTCCCGAGGCAATGTCGCTTCGCAAATCTTCCATAATCATGTGGTTGGTGGGAGCTAATGTCGGCTTCAGTGTCTCGAGGGGTGCTTCTTGGAGGATGGGAAAAAGGTAGGCACCATTATTGCCTCCCCGTTTTTCAAGCATCATCATTGGCCGAGGATCCTGCTCCTCGATGGAACCGAGGCAGCGTGCCTCGGGCGTCGGCGAAATGGCCGGTGCCTGAGAACCCGGCGCAATAGGTGAAGGCCACACGACAATTCTTGGGCAATGCGATTTGAAATTGGGGTATAAAAGGCACTCAATGGGCTCGGGGGAGAGCTTTACATCGCAATTGCTTCCCTGCCTCCTTCCTCCTTGAGCTCTCTTGCGACCCGAGACCTTCAGCCTTCGTCTTCTTACTAACTTCCATGTTGGTTTCCATTCTTCACCCTTAACCTTTGATCCATGGACCGTAGGACCATTAAAGAGGGTAAGAGACAAGTGGTAGAGTCATCCCCTTCCCTTGGTGAGGACCGCACTTCGACTGTCAACCAAATGCCCCGGTCGCTAGGTGGGATCACGATCCGCGACCGGCCAGGGGCGAGTGACCAACCACCTGCCCAAACTCCCCCAGTGAGAGCAGTTCCTATTTCCTCCCGTCGTCCGGCATCTCCTCCGACAGCTAGCCTTGACCCGGCGAGGCCGGGGGGATTGCTTCTACCATGACCCCTGAAGAGGTAGAGGCCCTTAGGGTCATGTATAGGGTCCCCGACTTTATCCGTCTGTCCGCACCGAGACCTGAAGACAGAGTGAACTCCGTCCTCCCAGGTTGGGTCACTATGTATAAAGAGTTCTTTCGGTGCGGGCTGTGGCTTCCTTTCCACGCCTTCTTCTTGAACCTATTAAATAGATATAGGTTAGTGCCGGCGCAGTTGACCTCGAACTCGATTCGTATCTTCTGTGCCTTCGTCATTCTTTGTCACTTCCAGGGCTCCGCAGCCAAGTTGTCTCTGTTCCGAGCCTTTTTCAAGCTCCTCCTCCAGGGCGAGAGGGCCTGGTGGGTGTTTACCGCTAGGCCGGGTAGGGCCCTTCCTTTAGGTCTTCCATCCAAAATCAGAGGATGAAAATCTCGATTCCTTTTCACCCATGTGGAGGGAGAGAGGACTGATTGGGGGGAACCGGATGTCAGCTCCAACGAGAATTCAACTGTGAGTGATAAGGACGGGGAACTCTTCCACCACTTCTCGTCCTCCTAGATTCCTTCCTACAAGAATCTCCTATTCGAGGATAACTTGTATGAGGCCGAGTTGGCCCCGGCGGTCGTTGAGCATAGAAACCCATTCCTCTCGCCCTCGGTCGGGCATTGCCCTTATCCATTTTGTCATTCATTGCCTCACCCCCCTTCTCTTCTCTTGTCTCTTTTTCTTCTTCTTCTCTCTCTCTCTCTTTTTGTACTGATGTGTGTTTTTTGTGCAGCAATGAGGATTCTTGTAGAGAAATTTGAGACCCTCGCATGTCAAAAGAGGCTAGCGGCCGGCAAGCAAGCGAGACCAGCCAAGAGGGCACGGAAAGGAGCTCGTGTCAAACCGGCCGAGGTCTCAGAAGCCCCCACAGCCCAGGCGCTACGGAAGAGCCGATTAAGAAGGCACCGACTGAAGGAGCGGTTCCCGGGCCAACCGGGGCCGAGACGGAAGAGGGGGAGATCCGGCCACCACTGAGGCTGTCGTGGTGGTTCTGGATCCTAAGGAGGAAGTCCCTGCCGCCGCCGATTTAGCCGAGGCGGGGTTAGGTTGCAATTGTTAGAAGCCCTCCGGCTCCCGCCGAGCCGGAGACAGAGAAGGCGCCCCCCACAGCCGGAGAGGGGGTGGTTTCCATTAGGGGTTCCAATGCCGAGACAAGGAGGCCCCGTGAGCATACGGTCGAGCCGGGGAGCTCGTCCCGGCGATCCGCGCACTGCCCGACCCGGCGGCCGGTCGATGAGATGCTAGGGGGGCCAGCGCGGCCGACACCCAGGCTTTCCACCATGGAGGACGTTGCACGGGCCGCCGTCCTCCTATCAAGGGCATAGACTTCGAAGACCGACGAGAAAATGGGGGGCAGTCCCATGCCGCCGTCCTAGATATGGTGAGGGTGAATGTGCTCCAGGTAATCTTTCGAACATAGTCCCTTTTTGACATACCTATGGCTGACAAATTCCTTTGGTGCAGTTGGCCAACGGGGCCTTCGCCCTTCGTGCGGCGGCAACCCATACAGGGGAGGCGCTCGCACGCACCCTCGGGCGGGCCGATAAGTATAAGGAGCAGAGCCGGGTGCTGTCCGAGAAGCTCGCTTGGCTGCAGGAGGAGGCCAAGGTCTGAGAGGAGGACCTGAGTGGCCAGGCGAAGGAAGCAAAGTACCGGGCTGAAATCAAAGGCGGCTGAGCTTCTGCGGTCGAGGCCCAACTGGCCCTCGTCTCATCCAGACTAGAGTCGGCCAGGGGCAGGATAAAGGAGCTACTCTGCCAGCTCCAATATATGGAAAGCCGGGTCGAAGTGGCGATGAACGAGACTCAGGAGGCAGCGGAGAGAGCTGCTGCAGTGGAGGCAGCGGCGATCGATGCCGGGCACGAGCGGGCCGGGGCGGAGGCTCATGCTCATGAGGCCAGGGCCTGCACCGAGGAGGCAGAAAGCAGGGCCTGAGAAGCCGAGGCACATGCCAGGGAGGCTGAGGCCGGGGCCGAAGCATGAATCCGTGAGGCTGAGGCCAGGGCGAGGCACAGATCCGGAGGTCGAGGCCAAAGTGACTAACGCCATCGCCGGTTTTAAGGCCTCGGAGGAGTTTGAGCAGGAGGTCATCGAGGCCAGTTTTGACACCTATGTGAAGGGCTTCGAACTTTGCAAGGCGAAAGTGTCCGTGGCCCTTAATATTAATAGCTCCGATCTTGAAAAGATCCAGCCCGGGGATCTTGGCGAAGAACCGGCGGAGGAGGAAGAGGACAGAGAGGAGCCGGGGCCGAGCGAGCCCTGAAACAGCCTTGCATTTTTGTCTTCTGCACTTTGTATTTTTCTCTTTCCTTTTGTAACTGACCCCAGGTCAAATTTTGTAATTATTCTAAGATATTCAATGAAAAGGGAGTTATTCTTTAAACGCCTTACTTTCCTGCCTGTAAGTATCATGTATATTGGAGGTGCCGTGGTAGATTCCCAAACTTAGGCTCAAGAGTGACTTGAACAAATCCACGAAGATCCATGCCGCTAACCAGGCCCCTGAACTTAGGGTACCGCCTAAACAGGCGTGAAGGTATTGAACTCATAGGGGCGCCTTGGTGATTGGTTCCGAAGGCCACCCGGGTGGGCGAAGTCTGTCGGGAATGGTGCAGGACCGGGCCCTGACTCTGAACTGCCTTAGGGACTTATGCGCCAAGGCCAAGGTTGAGAGGGAGAGCCGGGGCGAGGCTGACCAGGATGAGGTCGGGGCGAAAGCCCAAGCCCGGCGCCGGGGCGGAAGCGGGTGCCCATCAACCAATTAGCCCTTGGCCGCTGAGGTAGACTTAGAGCTGCTGAGGCAAAATTGTGGTCATCAAAAGCCTTTTAAACCCTGGAGGATGACCTGAGAGTTAAGAGTCATTAGGTTCCTTTTGAACCCCGAAGGGTGACCTGAGAGTTGAGAGTCATCAGGTTCCTTTTGAACCACCTCGGGGGTTTAGGAACTGCTGCGAGGGGCGACTCGACCGGTTACGGAGCCTTTAGGGACTTGAATGACTCGGAGGCACCATCGTGCTGAGGCCGAGTGGTGTCCCATGGGCCGCGATGCCGGTAAGGCCCTTTTGAACCACCTTGGGGGTTTAGGAACCGCTGCGAGGGACAACTCGACCGGTTACGGAGCCTTTAGGGACTTGAACGACTCGAGGGCACCGCCGTGCTGAGGCCGAGTAGTGTCCCATGGGCCGCGATGCCAGCGAGGTCCTTTTGAACTGCTCGGGGGTTTAGGAACCGCTGCGAGGGGCGAGTCGATCGGTTACGAAGCCTTTAGGGACTTGAACAACTTGAGGGCATCGTCGTGCCGGAGCCGAGTGGTGTCCCATGGGCCGTGATGCCGGTGAGATCCTTTTGAACCATCTCGGGAGTTTAGGAACCGCTGCAAGGGGCGACTCGACCGGTTACGGAGCCTTTAGGGACTTGAACGACTCGGGAGCACCGCCGTGCTGGGGCCGAGTGGTGTCCCATGGGCCACAATGCCGGCGAGGTCCTTTTGAACCATCTCGGGGGTTTAGGAACTGCTATGAGGGGCGACTCGACCGGTTACGTAGCCTTTAGGGACTTGAACGACTCGGGGGCACCGCCGTGCCGGGGCTGAGTGGTGTCCCATGGGCCGCGATGCCGATGAGGTCCTTTCCTGGGGTCTGGTCCTTGGACACAAGGAAGAAATGGCTTCGGTGATGAAGAAGATCCTTTATTGCTCACGGCATAAAGAGATACATCATTGATAATATCGACGAAGGTTGTCCACATTCCAGGTACGCGGGATAGATCGGTCGTTGAGTTCTTCAATTTGGTACGCTCCTTGACGGAGCGCCTCAGTGACACGATAAGGACCTTCCCAATTGGCGGACAGCTTGCCCCCCTCCATCGGCTTGGACACCTCATCCTTTCTTAAAACCAGATCTCCAGGGTGAAACACTTTGGGATGGACCCGGGCATTATAATACTTGGCGGCTCGTTGGCGAAAAGCTACCATACGTAATCGTGCCCGATCGTGTGCTTCATCGATGAAGTCGAGGTTAGCTCTCAGCTGGGCAGAGTTGTCTTCCTCGCTGTAGGGCTCCATGCGCGGGCTTGGCAATTCGATCTCCACAGGAATGACCATCTCGGACTCGAAGGCTAAACTAAAGGGGGTTTCTCCTGTCGGAGCCCTTGGGGTTGTGTGGTAGGCCCACAGTACGCTAGGAAGCTCCTCCACCACTGACCTTTGGATCCATCCAGCCGAGTTCTGAGCCCTCTGAGGATGGTGTGGTTCATAACCTCGACCCCCCCATTGGTCTGTGGGTGGCCGACGGAAGTGAATCGATGGTGAATGCCCGGTTCATTGCAGAAAGTCTTGAATGTGGCGTTGTTGAACTGGCGGCCGTTATTGGTGACGAAGAAGACTGTGAGGTAGGTCGAAGTAGCATATGACTGACTTCTAGAAGAAGGCTTTGACTTTGTTCTCAGTGATCTTGGCTAGTGCCTCAACCTCGACCCACTTGGTGAAGTAATCGATGGCGATAATCAGGAACCTCCGTTGTCCTGAAGCCGGGGGAATGGTCCAAGGATGTCCATCCCCCACTGGGCAAAGGGCCACGGAGCCGAGAATAGATTCAAAGAGACAGAGGGTTGGTGCTGGATATGCGCATGGCACTGGCAGCCATCACACTTCTGGACCAACTTGGCTGCATCATCCCTCATGGTAAGCCAGAAATACCCTTGACAGAGGGCCTTTTGGGCCAAGGACCTGCCACCCAGGTGATTCCCACAGATGCCTTCATGAATTTCTCTGAGGATGTAATCGGCATCGGTAGGTCCTACATACTTGAGTAGGGGGTAAGAAAAAGATCTCCGGTACAGGCGTCCGTCCAGGAGGGTGAATTTGGAGGCTCTCCATTTGAGTAGCTTAGCTTCGTCACGATTGTCAGGAAGAGTGTTGTCGTGAGGTACCGGATGTAGGGATCCATCCAGGTTGGCTCCTGGGTTAGTGGGAGGACCTCTTCTTTGTCTTCTATACTGGGCCTTTACAGGTGCTCGATGTAGGCATCCCTCGTGAAGCCATCAGCGGAAGTGGCCAACCGGGAGAGGGTGTCGGCCTTGGCATTCTCACTCCGAGGAATATAGCTGATGCTGAAATAAGTTAGTGGAGAGACCAAGAGCCGAACCTTATCTAGGTACTGGGCCATGGTGGAGTCACGCGCCTCGTACTCTCCGTTGATTTGCCCGGAGATGAGTTGCGAGTCAGTGAAAGCTCTGAGGCATTGTATTCCAAACTCCTGAGTGAGCCTTAGCCCTGCTAGCAGGGCCTCGTATTCGGTGTGATTATTAGTGGCTTCAAATAGGAACCGGAGGGCACACTCCACCATCTCTCCATCTGGGCCTGCAAGAATGAGGCCGGTGCTGCTTCCTTGGGAGTTCGAGGCGCCGTCCACGTGAAGGATCCAGGACTCCCCATCGTTGTCTGGCTCAGCAACGGGCTGCTCCACAGGAGCCTCCTTGGTTGGCTCCTCTGCCCAAGTGCACTCGACCAAGAAGTCGGCCAGGACCTGGACTTCAGGGCAGGCCAAGCTTGAAAGGAGAGATCAAACTCTCTCAGCTTGATGGCCCATTTATCTAGTCGGCCCAAGATGTCTGGTCGAGCTAGGATGGCTCGGAGGGGCTGGTCCGTGAGCACCATGATAGGATGGGCTTGAAAATATGGGCGGAGGCACCGAGCATAGATAATCAGAGCAAAGATGATCTTTTCTGTCTCGGAGTATTTGACTTCCGCATCGTGAAGCACCTTGCTCACATAGTACACAGGTCTCTGGATCCTGTCGTCATCAAGACACACCAGAACAGAGCTAACAGCCTCCAGGGAGGCGGAAAGGTAGAGAAAAAGGTTCTCTCCATCGTTTGGCTTCGACAAGAGTGGCGGGGAGGACAGGAATGCCTTCAAGCTGTCAAAAGCCCTTTGACAATCGTCCGTCCATTCGAAGCTATTCACCTTCCGCAGGGCTTTGAAGAAGGGCAAGCATCGTTCGGCCGACTTGGAGAGGAAACGGCTTAGGGCCGCCACCCTCTCCGTGAGCCGCTGCACCTCCTTCTTGCTAGATGGTGGCCTCATATCGAGGATGGCACTGATCTTCTCGGGGTTCGCCTCAATCCTTGCTGGGTTACCATGAAGCCTAAGAACTTACCCGTCGTAACGTTGAAGGCACATTTTTTAGGATTTAGCTTAACTTGGAAACAACGGAGGTTGTTGAAAGTTTCCTCTAGGTCGGAGACGTGGTCGAAAGCGCGGGTGCTTTTGGTCAACATATTGTCCACATAAACCTCCATGTTCTGGCCTAGTTGATCTTGGAAGACTTTGTTCATCAACCTTTGGTAGGTCGCCCCTGCATTCTTAAGGCCGAAGGGCATCACCTTATAGAAATAAATGCCTTTCTCCGTCACGAAAGATGTGTGCTCCTCGTTGGTAGGATCCATCTTTATTTGATTATACCCAGAGAAGGCATCCATGAAGCTGAGAAGTTCATGGCCGGAGGTGGAATCCACCAGCTGGTCGATCCGGGGCAGAGGAAAACTATCCTTCGGGCACGCCTTGTTCAAGTCAGTGAAGTCGATGCAGATCCTCCAGCTCCCATTCGCCTTTCGCACCATGACCACATTGGCCAGCTAGGTAGGGTAATGCGCCTCTCGGATATGACCGGCGCTGAGTAGCTTATTGATTTCTTCGTCAATGGCCTTTTGCCATTCGGGAGCAAAGCTTCTCTTCCTTTGGCGGACCGACAACACTTTGGGTCAATATTGAGCTTATGGGTGATCACCTCCGGAGGTATGCCGGGCATGTCAGATGCTGACCAGGCAAATATATCCAAGTTGGCCCACAGAAAAGCCAGGAGACGGTCGCGATCTTCTGAAGGGAGGAGCCCGTCGATGCGCATAGTCCTTGTCAGGTCATCTCCGAGGGGAAAAGTTAGGAGCCGCTCAGCTGGCTCTCCTCCTTTGCTGGACTCTCTGAGGTCAGGCACTTCCGAGGCCAACTCGGCCTCCTGAGGACTTGACGCCATGTGATAACAAGGCAAGACTGGGCTGACCTCGCCCCGCATCTCTCTGATACCTCCATTAGTGGGGAACTGCACGAGCAAACATTGGGTGGAGATAACTGCATCCAACAAATTTAGGCCTAGTTGTCCGAGGATGGCATTGTATGCCAGAGGAACCCGTACGATCAAAAACTTCATGATGACTATGCTCTGGCATGGCGGTGTTTCGGCCGTCACAGGCAAGGATACTTTGCCTTCGACCCTCACCGAATTCCCTGTAAATCTGACTATAGGGGTCACCACGGGCTAAAAAGAGTCAAGAGACAATCCCATCCTAACAAATGCATCATAGGTAAGGATGTAAGCTGAACTGTCACTATCAACTAATATCCTTTTTACAGGGTGTTTGGTGATTGTCATGGAGATGACGACGCCTTCATTATTTACATTTTCAACAACTGCTGACCCCCCTCCAGGAACTACATCGTCCAGCACCTCCTCCCCTCTCGGCCTCTTAGATGAAGAAGCCGCTCCCTAAGATACCATCTCGATCGTCCGCTCCGTGGGGGTGTTGTCGACGGTGGCCTGAACGGGCGGGGGCCCCATGAGGGCCGGCAGCGGCGGCAGCGCCTTCTGGACATACTTTCGAGATAGCCCCGTCGGATGAGCTCCTCGATGGTGCGCTTCAAGTTGTAGCAACTGTCGGTGTCGTGGCCATAGTCCTGTTGGAAGCGGTAGTAGCAGCTTTTGTCGCGAGGGGTGGCCTTCTTCATGGGAGGAGGTCGTTGGAGGTAAGGCTCGCCTTCAATCTTCATAAGGATATAAGAACGAGGAGCAAGAAGAGGTGTGAGCTCACCCTCCCGAGGGGCGAGACTTCGGCGTTCACAGTCTGGCCGACGGGACGGTTCGGGCTGCTGGGGGCGAGAAGGTCCACTTTGCTCCAGACAGGCAGGCTTGCGGCTGGATCCCCTCGAGGACTCTCGGTGGGTGAGGTCGGCCTCATCCGCGCGGATGTACTTCTGAGCCCGAAGGAGGAGGTCGGAGTAGGAGCCCAGGGGCTTTTTATCCAAAGAGAAGGTGAAGCGGGATGGAAGGAGTCCTCGCTTCAGGGCTAACGTCGCCACCACGTCGTCCAAGTGATAGACTTCAAGGACGGCGGTCTTGAATCAGGCCACAAAATCCCGCAGCGACTCCCCCTCCTTTTGTCATACAGAGAAGAGGCTGTCAGCGACCCTCGGGATCCGTCGGTAAGCATCAAAATGCGTCAAAAAGGTCCTTTTCAGCTCTCGAAAGGAATCGATGCTGTGAGGGGACAGGCGCGTGTGCCAAGCATGGGCGGCTTTCCGCAGAGTGGCGGGGAAAGCCTTGCATAGAAGAGCGTCCATAGCACCCTGGACCTGCATCATGGCTTGTAGCTCTCGAGATGATCGAGAGGATCCGCCGTACCATCGTACGGATCTATTTGAGGGAAACGGAACCTGGAGGGTATAGGCTCCTCAAGTAGCCGACGGGTGTAAGGAGGACGAGTATGATACTCTTCCTCCGGTTGGTTGTTGATTCTCCTGGTGAGCTCGTTCAATCGCCGACGGTATTCCTCTAGGCAATCCTCCACCTGATGATTGGTCATAGGGGTCCTCCTGAGTGGCTCGGAGGATGAGGAAGAAGAAGAAGATGTGGAAGGATGCGGAAGATAAGATTTTTGCTTCAACTCCTCCTGGCACCGTGGCTTCGATGGAAGCTTGCTCGGATCACAGTTGGGGGATCGTGGCCGCTTGGGGGGCTCACGATGGGGCTTCCTAGGGAAAACCTGGCGACGACTGGTCTCTCTCTGAGGAGAGCCTCCCCTTGCCGATTATTGACTAGCAGGGGGAACGGTCTAATGCTGGGTGGCCACGGACTGCTGCTCCTGAAGCCTGTGGACCATGGCGGTGAGAGCTTGGACCTGTTGGGTAAGGGCCGCCAGCTGATCAGCTGGGGTAGCTGCGTCTGATGGTGGGCAGGCGACAGGGGGATCGGCAGCAGGGAGGTTGGCATCTTGCTGCCTAGTTGATGGGGGATGCCCCCCAGGGTAACTGGCAGAAGCATCTTGAGGCTGCGTCATCATCATTGCTGAGGGAGGGAGAATGAAAAGAATGCTACAGGGTTCGTATCTTCCTTTCTTTTCCTACCGTCCCCCTTACTGGCGTGCCAATCTGATGACGCCCGATCACCTGTGTTGAGCACCGAGAAGATTGATCTGGTCGCCGATGAGATTCTCGCCCAGCCGGACAACCTGCAAGAAGTCCCGAGACCGGAAGGGTTCTCCAGTGGGGACCCTCCGATGCCCAAGTTAGCGATCGAGGTCACAGCTGAGGAAGAGCTCGAGAGAGCTCTTTTGGAGAGTTTCTCCGGGGTAATAGAATGAGAGGGTGCTTATGTTTGCCTACCTGAATCTCTTGCGGACTTACTCTTTTATAGGCAGTTGGGACCTGCATGGGGATTAGCTGCGTGACATTCCGCGAGGGGGAGATGTCCGCGGGACACGTGGGGGTTACGTGAATCTAGGGCTGATTAGTGGGTCCTGTCCCATCGGAGAGGGGAAGCCGGCAGTTGGTGGGCCAAGTCCCATCAGTCGGCAGAGTCAGCCGGTAGGTGGGCCTGGTCCCATCGACGGCGTGGTCAGGCGTAGGCGGGCCTAATTGCATCAGGCTGCGCAGGTCAGAAGGTTGATGATTCTCAGATGGGGCTGACCTAAAGAAGTCGGGGCCGCCTCGGCTACCTTGGAGACGCCGGGGCCGACCCGAAGAGGTCGGGACCGCCTCGGCTGACTTGGAGATGTCGGGGCCGACGAGGCTGACCCAAAAAGGTCGAAGCCGCCTTGGCTACCTTAGAGATGCCGAGGCCGACAGGGCCCATCTGAAGAGGTCGGGCCACCTCGGCTGACTTGGAGACGCCGGGGCCGACCTGAAGAGATCGGGACCATCTCGGCTACCTTGGAGACGCCGGGGCCGACCTGAAGAGGTCGGGGCTGCCTCGGCTGACTTGGAGATGCCGGGGCCGATAGGGCCGACTCGAAGAGGTCGGGGCCGCCTCGGCTACCTTGGAGACACCGGAGCCGACGGGGCCGACCTGAAGAGGTCGGGGCTGCCTCGACTGACTTGGAGACGCTGGGGCCGACGGGGCCAATCTGAAGAGGTCAGTGCCGCCTCGGCTGACTTAGAGATGCCGGGGCCGACCTGAAGAGGTCGGGGCCGCCTCGGCTGACTTGGAGATGCCTGGGCTGATGGGGCCGACCTGAAGAGGTCGGGGCTGCCTCGGCTACCTTGAAGACGCTGAGGCCAACCTAAAGAAGTCGGGGCCGCCTCGGCTGACTTAGAGATGCCGGGGGCCGACAGGATGTGTTTCTGCCATGTGGTTGATTTTGCCATGATTACCCCTGTGGCTTTATTAGCTACATCATTAGCCACATCAAATTGAAAATGTGAGTGTACAAAAATTGGTACTCGTAGAGAAAAAGCTTTGAAAATATAGAATCTATTTGATTCGTAATTTTAAAAATTATTTTTAAAAATATAAATTATATTTAAAAATTATGTTTCATTAAGTTTTATATTCAAGAATATGTTTGATTAATATTTTTAAAATTATTTTTAGAAGCAGCGAGTCAAGGAGAGAAGGTAAATTCATGAGTTTTCAAAATTTTGAGTTAAAAAGCAAATCCACGAGTTTTCGAAGTTTTGAGTAGAGAAGAATAAAAGCTAAAAAACATTTTAAAAAATTTGAAGAAAACAATGCTTCAACATTTTTTCAGATTTATTTAAATTTTTAAAATTATTTTTAAAAAATATTTTTAAAAATAATCTGATACATTCAAGTTAAATTTTTTATTTTAAAAATAAAAAAATTAATGCAAGTCGGTTGCCAAACGGGCCCATAAAAACCTTAAATTTAATTATGTAGGTATACATGTTTTAGAGCCGTTTTTCAAACCGGTGCCAAAAGGCACCGGTTTTAACGGGATGGGATGGGATCCAAACATATTACAGAAAGGTGTTAAAGGGGAAAACACCCATTTGAAATGGCATTTTCCCCTGCCACTTCATTAACCCACGCTCGGCCTCATCAGCTGGGTTGCTGATGGGGAGCCAAAAGAAATCGCCACACCATATGGCAATTTCAACTCAAGTTAAAATCGCCACATGGTGTGGCGATTTTAGGTAGAAATCGCCACTTCATGTGGTGATTTCACTCAAACTGAAATCGCCACATGGTGTGGCGATTTCTACTCTGAAATCACCACTTCATGTGGCGATTTCATCAGTCCCCCAACAGAGAGCACGGGATCGGGGGGGGGGGGGACTTCCTATTTAAAGGCACAGCGCGTGCCCTACGGGTAGATGGTCCCTAAATCGCCCTTGCTCCACCCAGGTAGTTGCCACCTCTTGGATCGTATCTACTCCGCACTTAGTTTCCATCAAGGTAAAGATTCACATTTCCTTCTTAAAGTGTTTTTATATGCATTCATATTCCCTTCTTAAACTGTGATTTTTATATGCATGACATGTGTGTTAATAGATTTTTATATTCACATTCCCTTATATAACTGATATTGATAGATTTGTTTGACAAAGGAGAAAGCATGAGATGTGTATTTTTTGTTCTATGTGTAGAGATGAAAATAGGGAGCATAAATAAGTGTTAAATGCTACTAAAATATATGCATATATTTTTTTTTAGCTGATCGGAGATAAATTTTGATAACCTTTTTTCAGATGGAAACTGTACGTGTTCTGCTATATTATGAGGGATCAATTGAACATGGCGGCCAAGAAGGGATACATTATAATCAACCTCCATGGAAATGTTTGAAATTGAGCACGGGAACGCTTTGCTGAGTTGGTTGATAAGATACATACAGTTCTAACAATTCCAGTACAGAGACATATCATCAGATTGATGTGGAGATCTCCAACATTGCATCAAAAATATGTGCTTCTTCCAATTGAGGACGACGACGATGTGGAGCACATGTTGACATTTCCCTCGAAGTTTTCAGAATATCGATGTATTGAACTCTATGTTTTAAAGGATGATGTTCCAGAGCCATATCATATAGAGAATGTTCATGATAGTTCTCCTATAGCGCAGCAGCAGGAACATGTTAGGACTCCAGTGGATTTCCCAATGATTGAGGGATTTATGCCAGCAGTGCAGAGTGATGATGTGGTAAGCAATCAGTGTAATATTGATAGTCGGGAATGGAGTCAGACGAGAGTGCAGATGATGACTATTGGCCTGAACATGATGACTCAGATGAAGAGTCAAATGAAGATGAAGAGTCATATGGAGACGTGGTAGTTCATGACACTGGCTTTAGTCCCATTCTGCATACACTCATCCAGACCTATTCCAACTCAGGTACATGATCATCAAGCTTTTGCATATGAACATGTACCGAATTTTATATGAGTTAAATTTGCATGATGGTGGATGTGTCAGTACTCCGTGAGTTACCCTTCAAATCTCAATTTTGGGATCCATCAATGACTGAGTTTGCTAAAGGATTATTGTTTAATAATAAAGATGAACTGAAGAGAGCATGTGAAATGTATCACATCAAGAAGCATCGCACATATAATGTGGTGGAGTCGAAGAAACTATTCTGGTCTGTGAGATGTGCCTCTTCAAGTACTGCCCAACGTGTCCGTGGAGGTTGCGTGCTACCAAGTTGAAGAAGCATGGATTTTTTGAGATCACAAGGTATGAAGGGCCGCACTCTTGTTTATTCAGTAATTTAACTCGGGATAACAAACATATTACTTCTCGAGTTATTAGCCATGCTGTTCGACACATTGTGGAGAAAGATCCAAGTGTGAATATTGAAGCTATTATAGCAACTATTGCAAAACAATTTCACTGTACAGTGTCATATTCCAAAGCATGGCATGGAAAGTAGAGGGCATTGATTGATATATTTGGTGAATGGGAACCGTCATATGCAAAGCTTCCTAGATACATGCTTGCACTGCAGAATGCTAACCCTGGAACAGTTGTATGTTGGGATTTCTACAGTGAAGCAAGTTCTTCTGAACGGATCCTAAATTATGTATTTTGGGCATTTCAACCATCTGTTGAGGGGTTTCGGTATTGTCGCCCGGTGATTTCTATTGATGGAACACATCTTTATGGAAAGTACCGGGGGAAGATGCTGATTGCGATGGGCACTGATGCTGATAATAGGATATTTCCACTGGCCTATGCAATTGTGGATGAAGAGTGTACATCTAGCTGGAGCTGGTTTTTGCTGAGGCTTAGGAGGCATGTTGTGAAAGATAGAAATGGAATTTGTCTTATATCTAAACGACATCCTGGTATACTAAGTGCCATAGCTGATAATAAAATTGGATGGGCTCCACCAAGAGCTTATCATCGATATTGTTTGAGACATGTTTGCAGTAATTTTAACTCGAGATTCTCAAATGTTCAGTTGAAAAAAGCAGTATGGAAAGCAGGGAGCAAACATCAACTTCGGAAGTTTAACTTTCTAATGGAAAGGATTAAAACAGTCAATGCAGAAGCTTTGATTTGGCTATCGGAGTTAGAGCCGGAGAAGTAGACATTGGTACATGACGGGGGCTTTCGATACGGTACATTGACAACCAATTTCTCGGAGGTTTTTAATAGCGTGTTGAGGGGAGCTAGAAATGTGCCAATTACTGCGTGTGTGCAGATGACATTTCATCGCTCATTAAATACTTCAACACGAGACGCGCAGAAGCCTTAAGGTATTTACAGGAGAACCCTAACAACCTTTTCACTCCTCATATTTCGATTAAGGTTGCTGAAGGTCAGGCCAAAGCTAATGAGCACAGAGTAACTAGATATAACATGCAAAGAGCTACTTATGAAGTCATGACAAGGAGGTTCAGTGAAGCTCTCAGGGGTGGAGGCAATGTTCAGACTGTTTCTCTTAGTGACCGTATTTGTTCATGTGGGAAGTGGACAATATATAAATATCCATGTACACATGTGTTAGCAGTGTGCCAGGATATTGGTTTGGACTCAGCAACTTTTATTGATGAAGTATATAGTATTCGCGAGACATCAGGTATAGCAGCATCCTCACAGATCTCGGCGATGTCCGCATCATCAATGTCATCAATGCGATATGCAGTGTGATCTCGACAGGCAGATGTACCCTCCCCGACATCCCTCATCTGTGAATATTCGTGTGCTAATGGGAACCAAATGCAAGAAGGTGATGGGGTATAATGAAATGTCTCCATCATCAGATCAACATCGGCTCGTGTGGACTCTGGCACCTCCGGGTAGAGTGCTGAAGGAGCTGTGCTCCGAACGTGCTGATGCTCGATGACAGACAATGTACCCTGAGCCATCACCATTGCGCTACTCAAAATCTTTACCCGCTCATCATCCACTAGGGCGGCTAAAGCCCGACCGACCTCAATAGTCAACTGTTGAAACCTCTCATGCTGCATATAATACGACAACAAAAATTCATATGAAAGCTTATGAAGTTGAAAGGAAAAGATACCCCCAAAAAAATTTAAAAACAGTACCAGAAACTCATATAAAGTGCCTTCCCCTTCGTAGCCCCTTGTACTATACTCAGAACGGCCTACACATATTCGAGTGATGCTCCTAAACCAGGCCATATAATCGGGTGTGCATGGGAATCCCGCTACTATAAGCTCTCCCATAAATAGATGCTGACACCGTGCATTCCATGTTGCAATATAAGTCCCGTGCACGGCGTCCCATGCAGCATTTGACCTCCTCCGTCGATCAACTGATGAAGATGTAGCGACGTATCACATGGACATGGAATGGACTAGCGACATCCAAATTGACGAAGCACCCGGTCCGGCAAATTCCACTCAACTACATCAAAACATATCAGCAGATCCGTGCCATCCAAATATCCGAACTTACCAAGCAGCTTGGAGGTAAAATAGATATAACTGCCGGCGAGTGGACAGCATAAGAACTGCATAGAAAAAATTTAATTAATCATAATCAACATAATGAATCGATCTAATTGAATTCCATAATACAACATGACATACCCGTTGTTCATTATCATCCAACACATCCAACTGGTCCCTATAGGCACGGAGTGTATGGTTTGGAATATTTTTCATGTTATATCTTACATGCCATCTATACCCCATGGTGCACCTAAGTGCCAATCATCATCGGCATCCGAAGGTCTAGCCTCCAGAATCTCGAGTCTCGTGGGATGAAAAATAGGAAATCGTTCCCATGCCCAAATCTGCATGTTCGAATAATTCGAAATGTTAATTAATAATATAAATTACCTCGATCTTAGACCTAAGAAAAAAGTGTTTACTTGTACAATGGGAGGTATCCTCTGATGTCCAACTGGGTAGGGTTTTTGCACGACATAGTGCTCTGTATAAACCAGCCAGTGTAGCCGATCCCCAACTAAGAGCGGCAAATGCCTCCAAGTCTTCCAGAAGTGGCACGTACATCAACTTCACTAAATTACCAAAGGTATCCGGAAGAATCACTCCACCAATGATTCGAAGAAGTTGTCCCCTCACGAACTGCTGGACAACCTCATCATCCACATCTTCGTCCAAGTTAAGGTCGCTATAAAATTGATCGAAGAATGCTAAACGAAAGCGACCTTTCAGAAATGCTTCGACAGGAGGTTCAACACCAAATAACCTCCCAAATATAGCCTGCCACTCTGGAATGGTATGGCGCGGATCTAACCCAGTAACACAGCACCATCAATCCGGAGGCCACTCAAAATACTGACATCCTGTAGTGTAACGGTCGCCTCACCAAAAGGTAGATGAAATGTGTGGGTCTCTTGCCGCCATCTCTCAACCAGTGAAGAAATAAGGCCAACATCCCGTCGAATCTGGCCAATCCGATATATCCCAAACATTCCGACACGATCTAGGTAGTACTGCACTCGTGGGTGTGACATTCCCAGTGTCTCTTTCCATATATGTGCATCATGCGACGCATCTAAGAACCGATAACTCCTGCAAAAAAAAAATCAATAATACATCCGCATTAACATAAACACATGTAAATTAATTAAGGACCATCGATCAATAAAACACACCTCGCCCTAAAATATATTGGTCGATCTATGCAGCTGTTGCAAAGTGAGAACACTAGGATCATGAGGCCCTGAATCTAAAATTATGAGCCATGTCTTGATAATATGATAAAACAAGTTAAAAGAATTATTAGCTGATGTGGAATAAGTTGAAGACTAGGTAGGAGCTGATTAAAACAAAATCATTTCCCATATATTATTTCAGAAATTTAAAATAGAAAGAATCATCATTGAAATATAACTCCATTATGAAAAAAAAAATTGCTACAAACTAGGGTGGTCTCCCTCCCTTTCTCTCAAAAAAATTATGAGAAAAGCATGCTGAGATGAGTGAGACAGACTTTGGGTGCCTGTTCAGCACAAGCGTGCAAACAAGATCCTACATATGATTCGAGCTATAACTGAATAACGGAGACAACGAAGAATTAACGGTAAGAGACCTGAACTGACAATAGTTACATTATTTTTTTCCCTTCGGTAACGATCAGAAAGACAATAACCACCAACAGTTCTTTCCCCGCAAAGACATGCAATTAAATTGCACACTATTGTTATGCATAACAAATATTTCATTACGAGTATTAAGTGTTAAATAACAACATCAATTAAAACCAGACTTAATTCTTGTTAGAATCAATAGAACCAGTCTATGGAAATCCATTGTATCAGTCAAGTACAGCAAAAACAGCATATCAAACGGCATATCAAAAACAACATATCAAAAACAGCATATCAAAAACAGCAAAAACACATATCTTAATACATATCAGTCGGTAGATGGCACGATTAGTCGGCACCATCGCTCAAACAAGTGACAATCAGCTAAATCAAAATTGTTTACAGAAAAAAATTTAAAAATAAAGCAGCCCCTATCAAACATCTAGAGCAAAATGTACTAACAAGGGATGATGGTCGGCGAGCGGAGGAGGCTGCTCTAGATGCGATCTCCGAAGAAGGCCACCGTGGGGATCTCCGATTGGAGGAGTCGGCGATGTCTTGAGTCAGTCGGCGAGCGAAGGAATGCCAGGTGGGTAGGGCACGGGGCTTTAAACAGAAATCCCCCGATCGCTCTCGATCGGCCAGGGGACTGATGAAATCGCCACATGAAGTGGCGATTTCAGAGTAGAAATCGCCACACCATGTGGCGATTTTTACCTGAAATCGTCATACATGTGGCGATTTTAACTTGAGTTGAAATAAAATCGCCACATCATGTGGCGATTTTAACTTGAGTTGAAATCGCCACATGGTGTAACGATTTCTTTTGGCTCCCGTCAGCAACCCAGTTGACGAGGCCGAGCATGAATTGATGAAGTGGCAAAAAAAATATCATTTAAATGATGTTTTTCTTTTAACACATTTCCTATAATATGTTTGATCCCATCCCATCCCATCCCGTTAAAACGGTGCCATTGAAAAACGGCTCCGCGTTTTACGTAAAAATTCTAAAAAATTTCCGGGTCGGATCCGGATTCCTCACGCCTCCTCCTTTGAGCTCCTCTTCCGAGTCGCCCACTGCCCTAACTTCCCATCCACCGGCGTCAATCCACCGCCTCTTCGGCCTCCATTCGAAGCCCCGATCGCGGCGCTCCGATCCGACTTCGATCCTCTTGTCTCGTCGCCCCTCGTCGTTCGGCTTCCGCGGCGCCGTCTTCCTCGCCCTCGCATCGCGGACCCTAAGGTATGCCCCCTCTCTGCGTGCGTGTGTGCCGTTCTTGGATTGGTAATCCTGATTCTATTGGAAATTTAATTAGCTGTGGGATTTCTTGATTTCTTGAAATATTTTCTTGAACCCTGGCTGCGGTGGCGCATGGAATGGCAATCTTGATCATATTGATCTTTCCGTTGGATCTTCCGCATCAGTCAGTCGTATTCGAATATAGATGTGTATATAGCCTTTTCTTTTCGATGCCCACTGCCGTTCTGTTGCAGATCTTTATATATAAACACACACAGACTTGGTTCTTTATCTTTAGATATTTGACATTTGATTCTTTAGATCTTCTCTTGATGGAGTTGTTGGGTTAAAAAAAGTGTGGTACAGAAATATGCATTTTTTAGTTCAGGTTGTCGTGCTGAAGCATATATAAACAAATTCTGATCTACATCAGATTGTGACCATTGATTTATTAGTCTGATAAACTTTGGTCGTATGTTTATCAATATATTCTAATGCTTTTTGTTATGCTATATATGTATTGTTCATATGATTTTTCCCCTAAATTGTTTAGTATTAAGAAGAATGTTGTGATTACATTGCTGTCCTTTTTCTTTTCATTTTAAAGTGACCTTTTTAGTTTTGATGTATGGTTTCATTACTTGATATATAGGCATTTTGTAACAATGATTATTGGAGGTGAAGAGTAAAGCATTGGTTCTGTATCTTATTTTTATTAGGACGAGACAGCTTCAAGTGTGGGCATTAATTACCATCCAATGTAAGCTTTGTTGCAGATGGGTTTTTTGGTTGCTATATGTAATTTTAAAATCCAAAAAAGAGAGTGCATTTATTATCTAATATAAATTTTAAAAAAATAATCCTAGGATTGTCATCCATCTTGGTTGTTATGGACATTGCTTATGTTTGATGTTAGCATGATACAGTCATGTACATTGCAAATGGATCAACAGCCCCCTTGGGCCCCATTCCCTCCTTATTCCTTCAAGACTGATCTATTTTCTCTCCCTCTTGTCCTCATTGTCTCTCACTTCTTGATGATGCCTTCAACTCTTACCTCCACCTTTGGTCTTTGGTCATATCTGTGGCCCCTACCATTGGATTTTGGTCATCTTCATGGCATATGCTACCTATTTGCAGAGTCTCCACTTCCAGTTTGTTCTTCTGCAAAAGAATATATGTTTCTACCTTGCCCCATTCTTCCTTTTAGCATTTCTCTTTGCTCTTGCTCAACTCATCCACAACCCTCTCAAAAACCTTAAAACTCAAATCTAACTTAACCGAACCTCAAATGGTCGCCTAATCCTTCTGAGCCGTATTCATGCTTCAATCTTGCTGAATAACCCTAGTCCTAATTGTGATCCTAACCCTAATCTTGATTAAGACCACTATTGTGGCTCTCTAGAGGTTTAGACTACATTAGCTAGCAGAGGTAAAATGTGGATCAAGCAAGGTTCATAATCTCGGCATCAGACCTTGTAATGGTACCATTTTGTTATAATGTTGGTATCCAATATAAAGGTTGGTTAGGCATAGTGATAAGGGCTTGCTCTTTTGGTGGCATCAACCTTATTCAAGAATCTACATTTTTCCATATAAGCACTATTTTGAAAACGAACCGGACCGGCGGTTGAACCGGTCTAACCGGGAACCGGTCATCTGTCCGGTCCGGTTTTATTATTAAAGCTAACTTTCTATGACCCGGTGAAAACCGAAAAACCCATTGAACCGGCCGGGTTTTGAAGAACCGGTTCAACCCTGGTTTTTAAACTTCTAGGTTTAAAAAATAAAGTTAGAGTTACATTTTTTACGGTTTTTAAAACAGTCTGCCCCTTCATCTTCCTTCGTCCGCCGTTACCTTGCCTCTCCTCTCGGGTATGCTTCCTCTTTTTTTTAGATTTTTTTTATCCCAATGCTTTTTCCTCTACTGTCTTTTGATTGTTTTTTTACTTTTTTTTTGCCCAACTTTGTACTTTATCTTGTTCCTTGTTTTATGCTCTCTATGTTTCTCATGTCCCTGGAAGAGCAAGAAGCCTTCGTCTATTGATTTCTTTTACTTTTTTTCTTTTGTCTTTTGATATTATCGGTTATATGGAAATAGAATGGAGGAAACGGACAAATAAGTTCTTGTGATTTCCTTTGCTTATAATACGTATGTGAGGAGTGGAGAGATAAAACCGAAGAGCGAATGAAAGTAAGGAAGCAGAAGCACCGATAGAGATAGTCCCAGTGATCTTAACAAGTGGATTTAAGTTTTATGAGTTTTTATTTTTTAAGCCGATGCTTGCTGTGTAAAAATAGGCCTTCATGGACAACAACAAATAATTTTTTTTATAGTTTAATATTTATATTTTATTATTTTAATATTATTAAATTAAAAATTAATTATGACATCATCCGGTTTGACCAAACCAGTTTATCCGGTCGAACCGATTGACTCATGACCCAAATGTAAAGCCGGTTCGTTGTCCGGTCTGGTTTTCAAAACATTGCATATAAGTATTATCCATGCCACACTTAGATGGGAAAATAATTTGCCCATATTTTTTTATGCATCGAAAAATGGTACTAGTGTATATTACCAATGTTCTTCTGCATTATAACTTTTTTGGATGAGTTGCTAAGTTCTATCCATCTTTTCCATAATATCCTTTTATGCTTTCAAGCATAATTTATATCTTGATCATATATTGCTTCTTTGTGATTGATGGTCAATTTTTTCATTCCAAATTATACTTTCAAACATACTTTTGAGATATACACTTATCATATATAAAATTTATTTTTTAAAATAAAAATATATTTTGATAGTTATAGTTCACTAATTAAATAACAGTATCATATTCCTTCATAAAACATTGATTATATCCTTATTCCAAGCCTCTAGTAGGGGAGGAGGTTCAAGGTCGAGACTGTGTAGCATCTCCTCGTGCACTTTTTGGAGGCATTGCAAGGGTTTATTTTTTTTTTTTTAAGTGGGGGGACATACTATCTTCTTGGCTTTGTTCTTCATCAAACATGACCATATGCACCAAGACTAGAAAAGAGAAAAAAATTAATTACGTAAAAAACCGATGAGGGTGGAGATTGAGTGGAGGGCAATATCTGAGACCATGCATGGGAGGTAGAGACTGTTTTGTTGGCTGCGTTCTTATTTTACATGACCAGACTTTGTGATGAAAAAAAAGGTTGAAAGTATAAAAGAAAAAAATAATGATATTTAAAAAAAATTGATGAAGAAGATGAAACGAGAAAAAAATTTAGTAGACTTATCAGCATTTGCAAGTTAGAATTATGAGAAGGGGCAAAGATATTTTAGGAATCAAGAAAAGAGGCATGTTACTTGGCCAATGGGTAACTGACTTATCCATCTCGTCTGGTGGGTAAGTCTTTTCTTCCCATTTCATTAGTAAATGATATCTATGAAAATTTGCCTTGCCCATCTAATTTCTTTGACCTAAGTAAGAGAATATAGATGAGTTGATCAATAGGAAAGTTGGCCAACTTTCCTATTGATCAACTCATCCAACTTTCCTATAAAACAGAGCATACTAGGTATGCCGTCCATATTGATTGAGTGGTAGTGAGGAATGCAGAATGAGGAACTTGAATTGCTCTTGTACCGAGATGGGTTGAAACCAAGGCCTTGTAATTAACTGCTAGTTAAATAATATCCTGCTAGTTCTACATTCCAATTCAGTGTTTTGCCTTGGATAAATTAGGAAGTTATCTGTTTGATTGCATCACCTGTATACTGTATATTGGTAACTAATTTAGAATTTATTTTAAAAAAAGTGTATATATTAATACTTGATGATCCTTATACCTATCAGCTAGTAATTCACTCTTTTTGGACGCTATCTTCTTCTGCCATGCTGTTTCTCCTTTGTTTCATAATGCTGTGGGAGCTGTTAGCATATTCTCGATGCCTCAATCAATTCTGAATTTCTTGACATGCATCTGCCAGAAGCATTGTCAATTTTTATGCTGCTTAAAGGGGCATTACTTTGCGATCTTGTGCACTAAAAATTCCTGTATCATTTTATATTTGCACTTGGTGTCTTGAAATTTTGTTTTTTTCATGTTGTTGTTGATATTATAATATTATTATGTTCTTTTTTTTTTAATCTGATTGTCTTATTTAACTTGTTTTGTTTGGTGGGTAGGTTGACTTCATCACCAAAACTGACAAGAAATTTTACTAAAGGGGATTTATTGCAATGCACCAATAAGAGCGGGATTCTTAAAACTCATAATAGCTGAAGTTCCTTCTCCAAATTTAAGGTAAAGAATCCAATTCAGAACTTGTGTATTGTTTTTATTTTTCTTGATTTTTCTCTTGGCTAAAATTTCACCTATGATCTAGGATGATAACCTTTAGTATATTCTCTGGCTGGCATATTATAAATTGTAGCGTGGTTTGAGTTCCAAATGAAAAGTGCTAATGCATAAATAGTGGATGGAGTTAAAGGAATAGTGAGGAATCTCTTAAAGCTAACCATGTCCCTGTGATATAAGTGCTTAAATATAAGTTGATGAGTCCTATGCCAACAATGACATTGAATATAGGAGCTTATTGAGAGTTCAACAGTCAATTTAATTGAGGTTCGCATTAGCATTTGTGAGTTACTGATTTATCATGCTAAGATGTTATTGTGCTCTTCCTCTATCTTCACCCTGTTCATGAACGTGCTCTTGAAACTAATTGAGAGCATATGTACAAGTTGGTTGGATTGAGAATGCTTGACTGCAAAAGATGCTGAAAAAAGCAGTGGGAAGCATTTTTCCTTTTCCATTGATTATTGCTCAATAAACACATCACAAGAACTTGCTCCAGTTAGAAAGAGTTATCTCTTAACAATCCATGATAAGGATAGAGGTAAAGTTAGACCTATGAACAGAAATAATTAAAAAAGATATAACTATTTGTAATTTGAATGTCGACTTGGTTCAGAGCAGAGTGGAGGAAGTAGATTCATGTAGCCGGCTCCATATAGTTGGGAAAAGGCTTAGATGAGTTGAGTTGAGTAAACACATCACAAGAACCAAATTATGTGGACTCACTTCCTAAAACTAACTGCTTTGTGCATCCTGAATCTATTGGAAAGTAAGGAATTGATTCCTATCAACATTCAAACTTAATGAAACAAAAAATGATTGACTCTCTGCATATAGTGAACATACTCCCAAGGAAGAAACTTATGACCTGCTAATTAACTAACTATTAAAAATTATCAAGTACAGATAATTTTCAGGTAGAATCTCTTTGATTTGATTTTGTCATTGAACTAGAACTTCTGTAATTGCTTTATTTTGTCATCTTGCATTGAATTGTTTTAGGGTGGCCATTAAATCTACCCTGAAGTTGAAGATTCAGGGTTTAGATAGTGATTGGTGCTCCTACCTTTTGTTTATGCTGTCATGGATTACAAGAATGAATATGAATACAGTTGTGACTATTCTTCCATCATTGAGGAGATGGTCCCTTCAATCTACTTTGCATTAATACTAATTATTTATGCTTCCTTATCATCAGTTCAAAAGGCTACTTTAGTAGCCCAAGCAAATCGATGGCACATAATGCACAATCTTTTTAGTTGCCATCATGCTTTGGCTCAGGTGTGGAGCCAAGAATTCTCTTATATCTGCTAGTGTTTTTGCAACCATAGTCCTCTAATACAGTTGTCATCTTTATGACATAATTATACTGGTCAATAACATAACTGAGAAAGCTATGTGCATCAAATAATTTAAAATTAACAGAGGGTGGACCTTCTTGGTAGAGTGTTGCTACTAGAGTGGTTCAGTGAGCTCTGAAAGCTATGAACCAATTGGCAATAGGAGTGGTTAGAGGGTGAAATTTGGATTAAGAGGTGTGGCATGACCTCATGGAACAAGTCCTAGAAGATCCTATCTGATTGGGAGTGCCTTCATAGCTGAATTGGATTTCATGAATCATAATTGATGTAGAAGACAAATTAGGTCTAAAACATGAATGAGAAGTTAATGAAAGAACAATCCAGGAGTGATGCATGATCCAAGTATGGGATATATGGAGGAATGTCACACTCATAGTTATGGAGATGTAGGAAGGGTCATTGGATGTGTGTGCGCGTACGTGTGTGCATGAATGAGAGAGATAGAGGAAAAGGGGGGGGGGGGGGGGGTGTTGTACTTTCTTTACAATAGGTGCCAACTTGGGATGCAGCCCGTGTACATTGGAAAGGTCTGAATTGGGTGTTTTATGTAGTGAAGGGGGATGGCATTACGGATCTGCACTCGCACAATTATATGAATGGGAAATAGAAGTTTATCAGTGTACTTCTGTATATTGGTTTTGCCTTGTTATGTGGCCGCCTGCTGAGCTTCACTGTTGAGTTGGCTTTTCATGGACTTGTGTTGAGGATTGACCAGTCAGGTTGGTCAGATTCTCTCCCTTGGAAGACTTTCTTGCATGTTTTTCATTTTAAACTTTGTGGGCAGCATAATTGTTATTTGTTGCCCTTCGGAGGAACATGTTGTAAGTTCCACCCCTTCATATGCTGTTCTAAAACAACCATTGTTTCACATTTGACATTACCAAAAAAAAAAGTAGGTGGAAGCCAGGTTTGACTTCTATAGCAGTATGGGCATCACACCTTATTGTATAATTCCTTGATCCTAATCTTTCCTCATTGTTTATACTAATTGAGCCCCATTAGCAAAGCCACTTTACGAGCATAATTTGAATACATGCTTTGAACCTGGCAAAGTGAATCACAGAGCATACTAAACATTTTTTTGATCTTCATAGATGTGAAATTAAGGTCTTGTTGCTATCATGATAACAAACATCATTGCTTGTAATACAGGCCTGAACTCTGTGCTATCCAATCTACAGGTAGCAAATGGAGCTAAATACAATAAAAGATGCATTTGACCGAGTTGCCAAGAAGCAGAAACTTTCATCCTCTAAAACCCTAGAAGTCATTGACCAGGTTGGGCAAGAAATTGAGCAGGCAATGGTGAAGATGCAGTCGAGTGATGATGGTTCTGGCTGTTCCGACCAGAAATCCATTCTTTTGGAGCTCAAAACCAAGCTGAATGAAATGGCCCCAATGAACCAACTTGAAGGATTTCAGAGGGAAGTGAATGTTGGGCTAGTCAAGTATGTGAAGATTCTTGAGAAGTGCTCCAATCCAGACATATCCAAGGCATATCGGAATATTGACTTTGACATCCATTTAGTAAATCAAATCATTGCAAGTCATTTCTATCGCCAAGGCCTGTTTGATCTTGGTGACTGCTTTGTAAGAGAGGTCAATGAGCCAGATGCTGCCACTCTGAAAACTCTGTTCCTGGAGATGTATGGGATACTTGAAGCTATGAGGTCTAGGAATCTTGAACCTGCACTGAATTGGGCATCCAAGCAGCGCGAAAGGCTATTGCAGAATATGTCGAGTCTCGAACTGAAACTTCACCAACTGCAGTTTGTGGAAATACTACAGAAAAGAAGTCAAAATGAGGCTTTGAAATATGCAAGGACCTACCTGGCACCTTTTGCTTCAGTGCACAAAGTTGAGATTCAAAAGTTAATGGCCTGCCTTCTGTGGGCTGGTCGGCTTGACCAGTCACCTTATGCTGAGTTCATGTCCTCGACTCATTGGGAGAGGTTGGCGGAGGAGCTCACCCGGCAGTTCTGCAGCCTCTTGGGTCAGTCCTATGAGAGCCCACTTAATGTGGCTGTAGCAGCAGGGACCCAAGGGTTGCCAACGCTGCTGAAGTTAGCTAGTGTGATGGCTGCGAGGCAGCAGGAGTGGCAGGCTATGAAACAACTGCCAGTGCCTGTTGATCTTGGGAGGGAGTTCCAGTTTCATTCTATTTTTGTGTGTCCTGTGCTGAGGGAGCAAGGGAGTGATGAGAACCCACCAATGCTGATGCCTTGTGGGCATGTGCTGTCAAAGCAGTCAATAGTGAAACTGTCTAAGGGCAGCACACGGCAATTCAAGTGCCCCTATTGCCCGCAGGAGGCATTGGTGGGTCAATGCAGGCAGCTTCACTTTTAATAGTTGGAAGATGGTTGTCTCTGGATGTCTCTTGTATGCTTGAAAATCTCCTGATATTTTGTTGAGATTTTCCAGTGCTTCTATGAAACTTGGATATTATTATGTATATATGAATACATTCATGTTTCAATTGTTTTAAATCAATATCATAATCGGTATCTTGTGTTTTTTCCTTTACAGGTTTAGAATAGCAGCTTAATGTCTTTCCAGCTTGTCTTGGCTCAAGATGATCACAAACGCTGGAGTGATTTGTCTCGGTAGAGCAGTTTTGCTCTCCCATACGAAGGGTTATTAGGCGTGTTATACGTTCGCTCCATCCATCAAACACATGCAATCATCAGGCTTGAAGGCTTGTACCCCTTTAAGATTTGAAAAAATAAAATAAAATAAAATAGAATGCCCTGCCCTTCGTTAACTATGCTCTAGGTACAAGGGGCATCATTTGCAGAACTGAGTCCTTCCACCGTGGTTTCCGCCTTGGTGCCACGGCGAATGAAAATGTATCAAGTTCCGAGATATGCCAAAAAAAAAAATGCATGGCTATGAAACTTTTGCAAAGATTTCAGGCCATTGGCTAACTTTCAAAGAGCTCTAGTTCGTAAATAAGATAAAAGGATGATAAAAGGAAGGATTGTAAAGAAGCAGGTAACTGTTTTCCAATGAATGAAGTGTAGCATTTCCCCGAGCTGAGTCCTCAGGAGTCTTGGAGCTAATAACCCATGTAGATTGTGCTTTTGTGATCTCCCCTAACGAGAACAGTGGATGGAATTTTTTTTTTGACGATCATGTACCCAACCATTTCAAAGATGGTTGAATTCCTCCGTCCTCTGTGTTCGCTGTTATAGATACTTCCATTCTTTTCTGCTCTTTCTTGCAAAGCTCGCGGATAATGTGTTGAAAATGCTTTTGTTTTTTAAATTTGTATTTTGAAAACTACTCCCTGTATCCAGATTCCTCCGTAAAGGCTTCAACACTAATAGATTGTTTAATTCTCAACCCCTGCTCCAGGCACAGCCTTGATATATACGAAGTGAGCCTAAAATGTGCACACTTTTCTCATCTCTGAGAGTGATATGAATGATAACAGTTGTCAATGTATCAGTAAACACGAGCACCAGCTCTCCTGTTCTCCAGGACATTGATCATATCACCACTAGTCCTGGTAATTCTTTATTATAGCTGCATCGACATTGAAGAAATCATGTTTAACACATCATGCTTTTGGTATTACATAATAGATTTTATATGCAATATCAGCTCAATAAAAATCAACTATAAAAGCAACTGATTTAGAGGGAAAAAAAAAAAGCATAGAAGACATTTAAGCAGAAAGAAAAAGATGGTGAAGAAGAAAAAAGATAACAAAGTCAATTACTGTAATTACTGCAACTTGACTGAAAGCACTGTGCCAGGAGCTTGTCAACGTTTCATAGTCCAAAATGTTCATTTTTTAACAAAATTGTTTGCCTTAATGGGAAAAAAAGAGAATAGCTTGTATCACAATTGCAATTGACAACCAAAACCTTAAATCAGCCAATATGATATATTTATGGTTTTAAGGATATGCCAACCAGAAAAATGATTGTGCATGGTGGAGAAAAAGATCTGAATATGATATTGAGAAAGGAGTTAAATAATGCTGAACATTGGATATTTCATATTCATGAAGCCTGGTAATTTCATATTCATGGAGATAAATTATTGAGCAGAGCTGGATTTGAACCAGCAGGACTACGCACATTGATTAAGGTAATTTTCCCATGCTTGATGAAAATAGCTCTGTAAAAGAGTGAGATAACAACTGTTTGCAAAAGTAGTTTAAATATTTTTAGCATGCATTAGGTTTGATGAATGTGAATATTACTTCAGAAAGAACTTAAAATCGAACAAATCTCAAAACAAAGGTGATTGGGTTAAGGGGTAGGAAAGGAACTAGCAGCCTACTGAGACTGGTCAGCTTGGAAGGTGGGAGTCTCTTAAGGCCATGGCTTGAGTTTCTTTAAAGGAGAAAGAGAACAAGATTTTGGAGGTTAGAGCAGCGTGGCTTTGCCTTTTAGTTAATTTTTGTTCATTGCTCCATTAAGGATATTTGTGAGAAGGGGGTTGATGTTTGACATCCAAACCACAGGAAAACCCAAAAAACTCCTGAAGAATTTTCAGCTATTCTTAAGCACATCCACCCGTCAACTTTTTTTATTTAAGGAAGATGAATGGCACTGAAAAAGCAAGAGCTGAGTAGGGATTTCTCTGTGGAATATTAAAAAAACTGATTTAGAACAAAATGTACACCAAAGAGATGCGAGTCTTCATTTCACTAGTTATTCTAGGGAAAATATTGAGTTGCAACAATCTATCTCCTGAAGGCTATACAATAGATTGGATATTGATGTTTTGTGGAAAGATGACTTTTTGACTTCTATCATTGTTAAGAGAGTACCACTGACAATGTTCACGATATTTCACATCTCATTCAAAGAAAATCACATACCTCATTTGTCCAGTAATTAATCAGTAAGAGAACTGAAATGCAACCTTAACACAACTATGAAATACTGATGCATGTCTGGCTTGAATTTGATTTGGGGAACACTTTCCAGTACAAATGCATGATATTAAAAAGCAGTTCAAAGAACCATGGCATGAAAAAACATGTAATTCAAAGATCTGCTAAGCCAAGTAAAAAAAAAAATTGATTTGATGAATGAAATGCTCTAAAGAAAAATGTGTTTTTGCATTTTCCCTTTAATTTCTCTTCAGGAATAAAATTTTGAGTTCCTTAAAACTTGAGACCTGTCATAAATTGGTCCAGATACCCTGCAAGTGCATCTGCATCCATTGACAAAACTATATGCATGCCATATATATCACATGACATATATATTTTTTTCACCAACATCAAGCTCTAAAAGATGCCAACAGGATAAATAATCATTGTCATTGACAAAGCTGATCCGAGTGCTTCTACAAAGATATCTACTAGCTATATAATTTAGTTGTCCAGTGTAACCATAACAGATCAAAATCTGGACCTTTTGTCAAAAGTAGGCATATTTTGTCAAAAGGGAACAGATCAAAAGTAGATATGTATTATCTAGATACACTACATCCAATTACAGAGAAAAAAGAATTCAGCAGACAAGTATTTATGTCACGCCCCAGACCCAAAAATTTTGAACTAGGGTGACAACCCGCCGCATGCCAGGCATGCAAGGCATCCCGAATCATGACACTGAATTCAAGAAAGGCAACAACCTATATATATCATTCAAGTCCATAACTTTAATACAATCCATAACTAAATATTTGGGCTACAAGCCCTACACGCAAACATTACTGGGGTTACATCAACATATGAATCCACTTTATTTTAAATAGAAGCTCCAACGACCCTATGGTTCCTTCTTCAATCCTGAGCTCTGAAAAACATTGTGAGATTTATATGAGCTCACACTCAATAAGTAAGCCTATATTAATATAAAATAGTCATATATCATCATATCTTATCAAGATATCATCAAGTCATAATTTCATAAACTTCCAATTTCAAATATATTTATCATGCTATCAGAACAAGCATATCAACTCAAAATAATTTGGAAGCTTTATACAATAAATACCAGAAAATGCACTGTAAACAACCCACTGTTTATATGATCATTTTTATATTATATTTTATGTGTCCCACGGCCCTGCTACACCTCAATCAGCGCACATCCTCTAGATGTGTGTGGCTTCCACATGCCACCTCATCGTCAATCATAGCACATCCTCTAGATGTGTGGCCTCCACATGCCATATCATCATCATTCATAGCGCATCCTCTAGATGCGTGTGGCCTCCACATGCCACCTCATAATCACACATCCTCTAGATGTGTGTGGCCTTCACATGCCATATCATCATCAGTCATAGCGCATCCTCTAGATGCGTGTGGCCTCCACATGCCACCTCATAATCACACATCCTCTAGATGTATGTAGCCTCCACATGCCATATCATCATCAGTCATAGCGTATCCTCTAGATGCGTGTGGCCTCCACATGTCACCTCATAATCAAACAGAGCACATCCTCTAGATATGTGTGGCCTCCACATGCCACATCATAGGAGAACCGCGGCGGCACAATATAATTCAAGGTCATCATTATATATGTACATCATGCATCATCATAAGCATAATCTTTTCATATCACATAAACAGTGGTTTTTACAATCTTAATCATTGCATGTAACCAATTCACTTGCAAGGTTAAAAATAAACATATTTCTTTATATTTTGCGTAAACATATAAAACCATTACTTTGCAAAATATCACCTGCTATAATAATCATAGCATTTACTTAATTATATACTCATGGTACAATTTACCAACTTCCAAAATAATCAATGTCAATAAATTTTTATTTTATCTTATTTCATAATTATGCATAATTATATAATAAATGCCAAAATATGCAATGTAAATAAATCTATAATTATTGTTTTCTTATGTATCCCATGGCCCTTCAAATTAATCAGAACATATTCTACAAGTGTGTGAGGCCGTATCACAATCAATCGGAACATATCCTACAAATGTGCATGGCCATATCAAAATAAATCAGAACATACCCTATAGATGTGTGTGGCCATAATATATGAGAATCGTGGCGACACATACAAGATTATTTCAGTGTCATCTTTACAATTGCATGTAGTCATCTCAATAATACCAACATATTTTGCAAGTCAAAGAGTTTATATTTTTGCACGTACACCAAGAAACTATTTCTTGCAAAATATTACCAGTTACTATAGTCATAATAAATGCTCATATGTAGATTCATGATACCATTTAAAATAATTAATCTAAATAAACTTCCGTTTTCCTTATTTTATAATATACATGTAAACTATAACTTCATGATTTATAAATTACTAATTATAAATAGGCTTACTTACTTTAGTACGCAACTCCAAAATGATAAACCAGCTACTTGAACGTCTGGGTACCTTAACAATGTTATCTCCACCCGAAACAAGCCATCAGCCATCTGGGGAGGTGTGCCCCTTGTATGTATGGATGCATCCTTTACTTCGAATATTCCACAACTTTAGGTTTGTATCCAACGATCCAGATGCAATGAGTTCCCTAAATGGATGAAAATCATCATATATACAATTGGACCTATGCCCCGATAGAGTGCAAAGAACTCTTGTGACCCCTAAATCTCACAATTTTATCGTGCCATTGGCTGCTCCAGCAGCCACAAAAACTTCTGATGAATCAAATTCATGGACTCAATTGCACTTGTATGGCCTAATAGGCTGATCAGTACATCGGGTTTGGCAATAGCCCAGAGATTGACCTGGTGATCTTCACCATCGGTGACAAAAACCGTTGAAGTCTTCCTTCCACTTTTGACACAGATCACATTAGAAACATGGGCTATAAACTCCTGTAGCTTAGAGGCACGCTTGGTGGTCATCATGAAGCAGGCAAGGAACCACCAAAACAAAGCCTGCTCTTCTTCTCCTCTCTCCAAGATTCCAACAACAAGGTTCAAATTCAATCTCAAACTCCACTAATATCAAGCCACATCAAACATCCTCAGCCCACGGTGATTCTCAAGAATCTAAACCCCGCATATCTCCTCTCTGACCTTCCCGTTTCGATTGCAGCACTGAGCCTCCACCAGCTACTTTCCGACGGCTCCATCACACCTAAACTCCAAACAAGAGGCATGAAGATTGATGTCTTTGGATGGAAGGACTGATATTTGGGCGTACCTCCGAAGATATTCCTCTTCTCTATTCACTCACTCTCTCTCTCTCATTCGATCCTTCTCTAACTCTCTCTTTTTCTCTCTGGCATTAGGGGAATGGCCGAGGATTACTTGGAGGGAAGAGTACCCGCTTCCAGGAGGGAGTCATCCTCCATTCCTTTTAATCCCCCAGGTGACGCCTCAGATCAAGGATATCGGAAACTCATCAAACACGTAAAGACTCAGGAATCCAAGCGTCATACTGGGAACCTAAATGTCAGAATAAACTCTAGGTGCCAGGTGTCCATAAATAAATGCTGGGGGGTTACAATTCATGAATTATAAATCATAATTACAGAAAATATGGCCATATTACTACCACTGCCACTATATGATAATCCACTCCATTGACCTACAAATAATATGTTACGCTTACCCTGTTGTCACCTGCTAACAACCAGTGAACTGCATGATTGGTGCTTTTGAAATTGTTGATAACCATCTATCTTGAGTAAAGGAGTGGAACATTGGTAAAGGGAGTGGCATTCTAAGTCTCCTATTAGAAATTACTGTTGCTTTGTCTGTTGAAATTATTACAGATATATAACCAAGTAAGCAACTTCAAAATGTTGAATTAACTATCAGCACCCAGTCGGCTTAACTTAGACTGATACCTTTCATATCACTCAAATATACATTTACATTAGCATAGTTTATAGAGTACTAGTCAAGAAGCTGCTACAAAAGACTCTATTTGGCAAGTAAGCGCATGCTGTTTCTAACCCATACATTACAACTGAACATACCAAACCATTAAAAGTTTACCATTCCAAGCATTTGTTTGAGGAACCAAAGAGGAACCCGGAGTTAACCTTCTGAACCAAGAAATGGAAAGCTTCTCCTAAAAATCCAACTTCGGGTGGCCACAAAATGCTTTCTGCTCCAAAATTCCTTTCGCTTCTACAGGGAAAAAGAAAAAGAAAAAGAAAAAAAAGCTATCAGTTTCTCCCATCGGTACCACTAGAATAGACACCTAGCGATCATTAGACATAATGTTCGATTTTTTTATCAACAAACTTCACCTAATCACCATAGCCCCCCGAGCGCCACCACTTGGGCGGAGAGAACTCTATGCCTTTCATCTTGAGGATTTCCAGCAAATCAACTTCAGCAAATCTCCTGCTGGGCTTTTCAGCGAACATCTGAATGACGTCAAGAAGGCTGCTGGGGAAGACCGGTTTATCGACTGCAGCCGCCGCTGCCCTCCGGATCGAAGGTGGCGAACTCCGACCGTCGGGTGTAGAAGTAGAAGAGCCCACGTTTCCCTCCACCGGTGGTGGATTTCGGATAGAAGCCGGCAGCTTTCTCGAGCCGGCATCGACCTTGGCAGCTATATTTGGGGTTTTGTTAGTGCTCGTCTCGACATTCGGATTGGATTGGGGATTCTCCGAACGCAAGCCGTCTTCTTGATGTGGCCTCGATGATGGCGCTCCGTCTTCAACAAGCCCTAAATCCCCATCGCCGTCGGAAGGTGATCCGCCAGGAGAGGCGGAGGATCTGATGTGGGCGCCCCTTAGTCTCCCCCTGGATGCACAGTATTTGATCTTGCAGCGTTTGGACGGCTCTGGATTCTCGAGGCCAACGTGGGGGGCTTCTACGGCGATGGCCGGAGATTTCCCTTTGTCGCCCACCTTGGGGAGCCCGGATGGAGCAGCGCGGGCGGCGGCGGCGGGGGAGGGGGTGTCGGGGAGAGAGCAGATGACGACGGGGGCATCGGCGGGAGGGAGGGGGGAGGGGTCGGGGGAGTCGTTGATGAAGCTGGAGTTGCGAAGGCGTTCCTCCTGGGAGTCTGAGGGCTGACCGACCTCGTCGTCGATGGAGGCGAAAGGGTCCATCTTAGGTTTCGACCGACCTTCTCTTCCTCCCAATTATACTCTGAAGCCACTGAATTTTGGCGGGAGTGGACGATGTGCGGGGAGTGGGGATTACGAGAACCGCCGCCTGACGATTAACCCGACAGAATGACGACCCGCACCGAACCGAAGCACCGCAGAGCGAGCCCACTATGCTCAAGGGGCAAGGGTATTTCTAGAAAGATTTTTCTATGAAATTTAATTTTATTGGATTGTTTTTTAAAAGTTTATACTGTTTTATATTATTTTCACCTTCTATTATTTTTAAAATTTAGACCTTCTGCATTGGGTTTGGGCCACCCTTGTCTGTAGATGGGCCGGATGATATTATAAGCCCATATGCCGAGATATTCAGCCATCATCTCCTTTCCTCCTTTCGAAAAGTCTTTATACATCAATGATTTATCCGCATGTATGCATACATATCTATGATACAGAATCTATGAGCGAGTCCTTCGGCACGAGCTCATGCGTGTACAAAGACATTTCCTTCCTCCTCCCCCTACCTTCCCTCTGTTTTTTTCTAAATATTTAGAAAGCTTTTTTTGGGTTTCTAGTTTTGATTAATTATTGTTAATGTATTTGTTTTCAAAAAAATTTTGGATGCTTGAACCAACCCTATCCCTTTGTGAAAGAAAAAGAAAGATTGATCAGGTTGCATTTGGTAACTAGTAATCTATCTAAGTTATCAGTAATTTAAATTGGGCCTACTAGATAACTATGTTTGATATATATTTTTAATGATAATCTATTTTTATAGTAATCTGGATTATTTCTCATGAGGCAATCATACACCGCAAAAATTACTCTCCACACACACACTTAAAAAAACCCTAATTTGTCCCAATGCGTAATGACCATCCTACCCTCTATAATTTCTTTCCACACCCTGTTCGACCCTAGTAGATCGAATGGAGGGCCTCTGTTCGGCCAGAGGAAGATGCTCGGCCCTATGTGGCCGAACGTAGGGTAGATGTTCAGCCACACAGGGCCAAATGGAAGCTACAAAGGATCACTGCTGCTTACTGTCGCACCCCATCCACTGGTCACTGTCGCCGCCACCAGGGAGGACATAGAGCAAGACCGTCGCCGCTCGTCGGAGAGGACACGGAGCCGACCAGGAAGAAGGGTTGCTGCTGCTCGCAGGAAGGAGAAGGGGAAGGGTTGCTATCGCCGCCGCCGGGTGAGGGTAGTTTAGGAATTTTTAGAAAAAAAGGGGTGTAAAGAGAAAAAAAAGTGGGTGTAGAGAGTAAGTTTAAATTTTTTTTAAAAATGTGGGTGTCGAGAGTAATTTTTGGGGTGTAAATAGAAGCTCTTTGTTAACAAAATTACGTTGCCCCTTTTTCTTTCGTGAAATCAAAATCATCTCCTTTTCTTGAGTAAAAACAAAATTTTAAAATTTTGATGTTATATGACGGGCAATCTATTTGTTAAACCAAACATAGTAATCAATATTAATTACTGTAATATTACTCGTACCAAATACAGTAATTAACATTGCTCACAATATATCCAGTAAGCAATTCATATTATCATTCAAAATTGCTTGGCGATGCGCAGCCTATTAGAAAGGAAAGAAGATATACAAGGCAGACTTACCTCAAGTAAATGTATTATATGATATCTGTTGCAATGCAGGAAAGAAAGAAGAAAAAAAACTGTACCTAGTTCTCTAGATATTACCATGCACACACATGTTACCATTAACTATAAATCGAGTGAATATTTTAATTTGGCACTACCCAGTGGAGAAGTATTAATGGTGATAAATAAATCATGCACAGCAGATGTTTGTTCACTTGAGCGTGCTGAGTACCTTGATCAATGAAAATGTATATATATAAAATAAAAAAAAACAAAACAAAACAAAAGAAGGAAAGAAAGAAGAACTTAGGATATAGACCTACCCATTATGGTACCACTACTAGTACAGGACTCTATGTACCGACACATGGTACCACTTGGTATATTGGCTCCAATGATTCACCATGTATTATACTTACAGTAATGTACTGGTACAGTCCCTAGCAACAAGACTTAACCCCATGAATGGTGTTATTTATATCATGCAAAGGGTTGCCCTTGGGCTTATCATTTGGACAAATATCAGTGCACTATAATCTTGTTTTCTATTGTTCTCATGAGAACTACTTTGAAGGGGGTATGAAATGTTGCACTGATTATTTACCCAATAAATTGGTAGAAGTTGCTAATCTAAGATTATATATGGTTTGGTTCATAGCATTTTGTTCAAAGATGGTTGAAATCGAGGTGTGGAACGACGAAAGTATTTGCCTTTTGAAGGTAGCTTGCAGAAAGCTCTCCAGTGGGCCCAAACTATCGCATGGCTTGCAGCTGATCTTGAAATCAGCTATGTGGCATGCTCTTTTTTAACTTTTCAGTTAAGGAGGCACTGAGATAAAATGGTCATGGATGTTCATTTGAAGAATGTGAAATTTGTCTTGTTTCATTTGCATAAAGAGTTAATTTACCTTCTTATTCAAGTTAACAGGAATCTCTTTTTTATTCCGTTTAATTTTAATATCTCGTATTTTGTATTGTTATTTTCAGGGTGATTAAGTAATGTTTGGACTTGATCTGGGTTCGGAATGTTATCACCCATTCCTCTTGCTGGTCTTTAACACAAGTTTGGGAACCTAAAGCTTTCTTGTGAGATGTATTTGAATGATTATTTATCTAAATCTCTGTCTCTGTAAATTGTAATCCTCGGCAGCCTTTGTCCAAAATGATCTTTAGCTAGCCTTAGCGTTTTGAGTCTCTTCTCTTCTCTTCTCTTTGCGAGAAAACCATGTAGTATGCCAAATTTGAACTTAAGTTTATGTGCCACTATTAACTTCTACTTTACTTCTTTTGGGTGACATGTTTTGACCTGTTAATGAAGTTAATTCGATCAATAGTGGGCTTGATATGTTATAAATGGTATCAGAGCCAATCCGGATGTATGAAAGTTGATGAGCATGAAAAAAAGGTCTACTCATGTGACGATGGTAGAGTTCCGTCATGATGTGGGCCATCCTTACAGCATTAATGATCCGGTTTGAGAGTAGATTCTGGTTGGCTTATGAAGATGTATTATAAGGAGGAAAGATTGTAATACTCAAATTTAGACCCAAGTTCATTTGGTACTTATTAACTTTCACTCGAATTTTTAGTCATCCAATTTCGATCCTAACAGAGTTGATTAGGTAGCGGTGGGCTTGAGGCGTTACAAGACCTAGTCTGTGAAGGAAAATGGGATTTCTGTGAGAAATCTGCATCTAAACAACTTAAATTTATCTCCTCTAGCTTCCTCCAGCTGTGAGAGTCAACCTGAACTCTGATGGCAGCCTTCTGGTTTTCAAGCCCTTGAGATTTGTAAAACGGTGATCGGGTGGTCCTTCCTTGGAAGGCCTCTGGCAATTAACTCCCAGGCAACCAAGGTCCACTCACTTTGAGCGTAACAATTTTGCTTCGAGAAATTTCAGGACCCAGATGAGACCAAGGAAAGGCATTATGGTTTGGTGTGCCAAATATATGTGTTTAACCTTTCAACAGTACTGAGAACAGTGCAGTTCATTGCAGTTTGGACAAAGCCTGCTAGCGTTAATTTTGATTTTGCTTATTAAGATCTGCAATCGCATTCTCTCTTCTACTTTTTCTGTTAAATTTTTCTGCTCTTTTTCCAAAAAAATATCACAATTTTCTGTGATGATAGGTGCAAGTTTATGTTCATTTTTCCTCCATTTGTCTGCAATGAACATCCATCGACTACAAATTATTCTGTAAGAATTTTGTTAAGGGCATTATAAGCAGTTTCATTTTCTTTTTCTTTTCTTCTAATTCCGGTTGAGGAGAGGAGTGTGTAGAGAAACTTCGGAGTTATATTTATCATAAAGTAAGTAATTCCAAGACTTCATTCCATCTTTGTAGCTTCTTCATTTGGTTCCCTCCCTGTCCAATCTTGTGCATGGACACTTCTGTTGTACTCGCCTATGTTAATCCACTGCATTTGATCAGGCTTATGATTGGATGACTGCCCAATGAGACCAATTTATGTTCACATACGGTGGTGATATGGCAATCCAGTTGGATCTGATCACCAAAGTAACCAGGTATTAATTTCACGTGCTGAAGAAGACTACTCAGAGCTTCCTGATGCCTTCAAGACAAGCGCACGCATGGTGCCCTTGCCTAGCAATAATGAAAGAGAAGGCAGAGGCTAATGAGAGAGCATGAGAAAGTTAACAAGATCATTAATGAGATGAAGGAGAATAATGTTTCATTTGACATATTCTCTTAACATATCTAGAAAGGGTGGCAGAATCGAACACGACACATGAACATGATTCAAACTCCACATAAGTATCGACACATGAAATAATTGTGTCATATCATGTGTTGATCCATCAATTCGAAAATGACATTGTTATGATTCAATTCATTTAAAATTAGTTATATTTTCTTTTTTTATGCAATTAAATTTCTTATAAATGATGAAACTAATTAAATTATTTAGTTTATATGACTTATATTAGAAAATATATTTTTTTATATTAAAATAATGAAACAATAATTTAGTATTAAGTAGATCGTATCTATTCATGTTAAATAAGTTGTTAAGCGAGCCATATCTATTCATATTAAGTGAGTTGTTAGTAAGCATAATCTATTTATTAAATATGATGTTATGCATGTTTTGTCATATCAGCTGTTTAATAATTGAGTCATGTTCATGTTGAAATATTTAATACGATTAATTAATCGTGTCGTCTCCGTATCAACCCCATATGGTGCTATATTCTAGCTTCAATACATGGCGACATGAATTACCACCACCCCTATTATCTGGATGGAAAAGTTTTTGCGCACCGGAGGTTGGCGAACAAAGCACACACCAGATGCATGGATTGGCCGCGCGCCCATGCCACCGCGTGTGCTGTGGCCCAATGGGCCATGGCGTGTACCGCACACGCGGTGGCACGGGCACGTAGTCAATCCACGCACCTGGTGCACGCTTTGTGCGCCAGCATCCAGTGCACAAAGACTTTTTCTATCTGGATTATGAAATGTGCCACTGCAGGGGATGTAGAGGAGATGGAAGAGTGATAGGGCTGAGGACTTTGGACAATGGCATCAATGCAAACTGGACCGCTTATGCTAGTACACTTAGGCTAGGCTAAATTGAGAAGGCACAAAGTAACTTAAAAGATGCTGAAATGAGAGTGATGAGCAGGGATTGAATGCCTTTTAATTACCTCATTGAACTTTATAGCAGCAAAAGAAGAAGTTTATCAGATTTGGAACTGGCACAAATCAAGTTTCCCTAGGATCCTGAATATGGGTTTCCAGTTGATGCTTTCTTCTTTGATTAGTTTAGGGGATGCTGGTGGATCTGAAATGATCTATGAAGAATGGCTATCCATGACATCAAGCTATGGCCTCAGGATCTGCAATATTCTGCTGGATTTGTATGCCAGGGAAGGGCTTGTTGGCCAGGCTAAGCATGTCCTTGAAAATTGTTAGAAAAAGGTGGAAAGCCAAGACTGATCACTTGGGAGACCCACCATTAAAGAAGGCTACATCAAGGAGGAACAACTATCTGAGGCCAAAACCCAGAGACATAGAAAACCTCCTAGAACTCTCTAAGGGGCAGAATGATATTTCCAGTGTCAATATGTCAGCTTGGAATGAGAAGATGCTATGAAAAAGAGGAAGACAAGTCTTTAACTGGCACATACTGTCAGGGCAATTGAACATGGTAAAAGATGAGCATCTAAGGAGTGTGGGAGACCAACATGCTTGTGATGTTGCAATGTCTTCAAATCTGTTTCAAAGGAACAGCTCATGTCCCCACATGTCGCTAAAGATTTTTTTCTACCCCTATGTGATTTGAAGCAGGGGCAAGATTGCTTCCGTGGATTGTTGCTGTGCATTTGGAATATCTGGAGTTTTGTATGCTTAAATGGAGCTTGCCAGATAGTGTTTGCCTGCTGCAGGATTTATATGCTGGGTTCTGTCAGTTTGCTTCTAGGAGCTGCTCTGCAGTGAGAGTTATTGAACGGTCATGTGCATGGATCCCACAGTGGGTCAGAGTCCTACTAAATACTTCTAATTTGTGTCCGGTGGGCATTTTTCAAGCTATACGACCAGGTTGGCAAACGTTTTATTCACAACATCAGTAAAGCTGTGATGTTTCTTCTCAAGAGATGAGGAGGGCTAGTTTGCTATTGAACAGTTCTTATAAACAACCAATAAGCTCCACTGGCTATAGGAAGAATTACTTCAAAGTTCAGGACAACTTTTGTAGGTTGGCTGTGCTGTTGAGGCAAATCTGGCAGCTGACATGCATGTGAAAGGCATGTCATCAGATTTGATTATGGATACAGATCTAAGACTAACAGGGATCTGAATTTAGTTTGATTTAGAATTTGGCTTGAGTTTGGCTTGTTCGATTAGTAAATAAGCGAGCTAAAGTTAGACTGCAGCTCATTCATGGTCAGCTCAAAATATCTTAAGATTGTATTAGTTGGCATAAAGGAGCCATTGGTAAATAACTTGAGTTCGGCTTAAAATTAAATGATTTAGTTCGAGCTCACCTTGATTACAAAATGAATCAATTTTAAGTTAATTAAGCTCAAGATAAGATATTTGTTTTCTTATTCTTAACCATAACATAACCTGGCACCAAATGGTATGGATCGATATCTAGTGGTATTAGATGATTTCACTCAGTTTGGACTGATTCAATCCTTATTGGTATAGTACAAATTGGTATGGCAGATATTGATGCCAGCCAAAAATAATAGCAAAGAAAAAACACCAATCAAGTTAAGGCAACTTGGAGGATGTTTTATTGCAGCTTGTTTATAGGGTTTGAAACTTGTGGCTTGAGTTCAATGCAAATCCTTGTATATCCATGGATAGTGTTTGAGTAACATACATAGAAATAGGAATGGTTCTAAGTAGATAATCTATTTTGAAAACTTGTAAAATTAGATCCATGTATTGAGCTAGAAAAGCATTTACAAATTGATAATAAACCAACAAAACTTTTGAAAACCCTAGTGGTATAGCACATAATAACCAATTGGATTGAAGTTTGATGAGTATATCCTAATAACTTCATGGGCTACAATTTGTGCAGATATATATATTGATGCACCACACCAACTATTAATAGGGCATTTATAATAGGGTTGGATCAGTTTAGAATTTTTTTTTAAACTAAAGCAATCTGAATTGATTTTATTAAATCAAAATCATAATTGAAATCGAGTAAAAACCAATATCAAATAGATTGTTCTAGTAATTTAAACCAAATCAAACAAAAAAATTTAGTCTGGTTTCGATTCAATTTATTGGGTTGCTTGTATTTGCTTTAAATGATCATGGGATCAATTTTTATAGCCAACTTTATGAGGTCAAATCATAGTTCAGTTAGTCATACATTTCTAGCACCTTAATTTTAATTGTTTTATAAATAAAAGCCCATAATATATATGGTTTAGTTTGATTTGTATTGTTTCTTAAAAATGTAAATCAAACTCAAACTAGCTTTTAGTTTTATAAATTTTAAAACTAAGATAAAACCCTCCCAAAAAAAACCCAATTCAAATCAAATTGAAATCATGGTATGGATCAATTTTATGATTTGGTCATTTTTTTTGCACTAGTAATTAGCGCATATAATGCATAGTACCTTTCCAAGGAAGAGGAATCAAAGAAAGAGAAATCAAAGGAAAAAGATAGATGAAAGCCAACGATGAATGATAAATAGAGAGAGAGAGAAAGGCATGAGGCTGATTATTTCTTTTTGACATTACTTCTACTCCACCTACAGTCATTATCAACACTTCATCTTGAGTAGTCCAGCTTTACATATCCATCTAAAATAAATGTGATATCTTAAATATAAGTTAGTATACAATTTTTTCTCAAAAAATTTGAACTATACTCCATTTGAATTCAAATATATGTTATCAATTTGAAGAAAACTAAACTTAGACTTTGTTTAGATGATAATGATCATATGTTCCTATTAGATTAGCTACTCACAATCATAATTATCAAACCAATAGTCCTGTCAGGCCATAAAACAAAAGCATTTGAAAAAAAATACTAGTAAAAAAAATTATTGAGAATAGATAAGTATGCTCTAAATCAATCTTCTCAAAAGATAATCAAACAAGATTGGAAACAACAAGAAATGTAAACCTAAATTCAACCACTTTGGGATTTCATCCTATCACTTTGCATAACTTGGATGCCCTGGCCCATCATAACAAATCACCACCATGCCCCACTTTGATATCTTTCATCTTTTCACTCTTTGCTTCTAACTAGGGTTCAAAATAATCGGTCATTGTGATATTTTTGAAGCCACTCTTTGTATTATGTACATTAATAATAAAATAAAAATTATTGTTATCTATATGCATTGTTATTTGATCTAAGAAAATTATTGATTCCATCATGAACCATTCTAGCTACTTTGAATAAATTAGGTGGGATTTCGAAAGAAGTTTTGACATATGCAAAATTCAATTATGAATTGAAATATCAAAAAACATAACTTCAAGTTGAGGAAAATTTAGCAACATCACGAAACACAAAAATAATATTAGAAGCCAAACTCTCCCTTCTATACAAAACTTTATAATTATCTATTTAGAAAGAAAATCACTCTTAATTAGAAGAAGATTTTGCTCCTAATCCAAGTTCTAAAGAGATAAATCTCACTATATTAAAAAAAGGGTAAACTTTAAGTTATTAAGATTTAAATCTCAACTTTTACATTGAATTGAATTTACCTTCTCAGGCATGGTTTTTCAAAGAAATCTCTTTCAAGCACTCAATTGTTTGGGTGGTGGTGGGGCAATGAACCTTAGATCTTTCGAAACGACTCAAGCCTATTGATTTTCCCTTTTGCTTCTATTTCTAGACTAGTTCATCGATCAATGAGATGAATAATCAACAAATCTATACTACATAGTTAGCAATAGAAAGCTTATATTTATGTTTTCTTCTTTTGTTGGTCTTAATGATTGATCGGTTCGAAATATCTTTCATTGCCACTCTTTTGAGGAGAGGTGGCATCCTTAAAACATCACTTAAGTTATTTTTATAGCCAAAGTATTGCAATAATTTTCAAAGGTTTCTACCATCTCATCTAATGGAGGGCCCATAATTTTTATGGTTGTTATTAAGAGATACAGTAAAAATTGAAGTAAGTCATTATATCACAAAATGCTATGGATTTCTTAATTTATTAAGAAATAATTTAGCAAACAAAGAAAAATCCAAACTAACCAAAGCCTATTGAGCACAACTAAGCTAATATATATCAGAGCAAATAAAGTGTAAAAAGGTAAGCTTTATTAGATTTAGAGCATTGATTCTTTATAACAAACAGTTAACTTTATATCTCAATTGCCCATCATATGCTCTAGAAGATCCCTTAGTTCCTTGATTGCATCTTGAGATGCATTTAGTTATCTAAATTTATAATTGGGATATTCTTTACTCTATGGCACCTTTTCACTCATTTTTTCAGCCCACCCATTTTGACATTGTGTCCTTTTTTTTTTTTTGTAGTGTTATCATTTTTTTCTCAAATTAAAGTTTATACCTCTTTGAAATTTCAGTTCACATTTGAGCTTTGGATATGATTTAGATATCATAAATCTTATTTTTAAATCCACTCTGATTCTACTCAAAATGGCTAAAATGGTCTATAGGATCTAGTGATTAGGAGGATTTTCTTGCTAAGAGAGTTCAACTCTTGCTTAATAAAAATGAAGATGAAAAATTAGAAGTTATACCTCGTTGAAATTTCAGTTCATGTTTAAGTTTTGGATGTGGTAGATCTTATTTTCAAATCTACTCTGATTATACTCAAAATAGCTAAAATGGTCCACAGTGGATCTAGTGATTAAAGGATTTCTCTTGTTAAGAGAATTTAAATCTTGCTTAATAAAAATAAAGATGGAAACTAGGTGCATTAGTTTATCTCTTGCTAAATAGAAACTAGAGTGGGCCATGACAAGTTCAGTGATTCTCTTAAATAAAATAACACAAGCATATTCTTATTATTTAGTTAAAAATTCTTTTAAATTTTAACTTTTTAAATATATTTTACTTAAAATATTTTTTGACTTTGATATATTTTTTTCTTCAAATTATCTTATAATAATAATTATTGAAGGTATTATTATAACATGTTGATAACATTTTCTATTGGTTGTCCTTTCTTAGCAAAAAAATTGGAGATAAATAATTAGAGGATCATATATCTTTTGTGATACAGCTCATGTTGCACTTATCCCATTCTACCAAAAGGATAACATAATATCATATTTTTAAATATATTTATTTTATGTCCTTAGCAAAAAATGACTTTTTTTTGGTATAATCCCAACCACATTAGATAATGATGGTTTTATGAGAGTTGCTAGGTGATGATATCGCTATTGAAGTGGACAATGCATCTAAACTTAGTGCTTTACTAGGTCAAGGCTGGATGACAGAATTACTTTCCTGTTGTTGTCCTTCACTTTTATAATTTTATCTTTAGATATGACTAAGACCTTCCTTTTATGATTTTGATTTTATATTTATTAGTGGCATAATTTGATTACATGTCACCGTGTGTGTACAGTCTTCTACTTTGCATATATTATGCGTTAGATTTGTTTTAGTATCATTTATAACAATTCAAAATCTTATTTAAATAAATCAATTAAAATATTATTTCAATTTTTTGGCCTTTACATTTACACTGACATGAGCTTTCATACATAACTACCTCGATGGTTCAACTTTTTTTCACTTGGATATATTAATAACTTATTTTATTAGCAGAGTTAATTGTCCTAAAAACTAGCACGTTAGGTATTTCACCTATTGTATATATGAAATTATTGATTTTAATGTACCCTCATGAGATTCTTAGCAATCTAAGAATCATGAAGACATTCCATTAAGCAGAAATTGAATCATACCAACTAAAATTGTTCATCTACACAGTCCTATATAAGTATGGGGATTATTTCTATCTATAGTTCCATCCTTGTTTGGTGCTACCTAATTGATTTGAACCTCTATATACTTAAGAATATTCTAGATTGATGTTGATTGGTTCGGGAAAAGATAGGGCAAGCCAACCTAACTTGAATTTTTGCATGAGAAATGATCTCTCATGTTCCGTGGTCGACAAAAACCCCATACTAAACACAAACCACCACCATTCTTTGGCTCAAAGTGATAAAATCTTGACGTTGAGGTTTATTGATACGTGCCTACTTGTCCGGCATCTGGGACTTCACATTGCCTTGCTCACGTTTTCCATAACGATTAAATGTAGCTTATTTTACACATCATAAACAAACCCTTTTTTTTGTGTGTAGGAAAAAAAATCTAATGTGTATACGACTCGTCAGCTTAAGAAATATGAAATTTGTACAAAAATAAACAAGACGGCACTGACTCGGTTTATGGGAACACAGCTCAGGCCTTACTAATCCTCTCCAAAAATTAATAATTACCCAAAAAAAAAAAAGTTAAACCCAGCAAGTATATCTTTCCCCTGATCCCTCTCGCACCCCTTCCCGAATTCCAACCCAAGCCCCGTGCCAACTTCTCTTCCCTTCCCGGCTCTACATACCTCCCCTCCTCTTGCCTCCGGTCTTCATTTTTAGACCCCTCTTCTCACCGCGTGCGCTCTCTCTCTCTCTCTCTCCACGCCAATGGCCGAGCCGGGGGAGAGAGACCCCCATGCCGTCCCAAGAGTGGTCTCAATTCTCTCCTCTCTTATCCAGAGGGTGGCGGAGAGCAACGACGCCTCCGCCACCCACCGGCCTGCAGCCCCCCACCACCGGGCCGTGGCCTTCCACGGCGTCGCGAAGCCGGCCATCTCGGTGCGCAGCTATCTCGAGCGCATCTTCCGCTACGCCAAGTGCAGCCCCTCGTGCTACGTCGTCGCCTACATCTACCTCGACCGCTTCATGCAGCGCCACCCCTCTGTCTCCATCGACTCCTTCAACGTCCACCGCTTCCTCATCACCTCCGTCCTCGCCGCCGTCAAGTTCATGGAAGACGTGTAAGTTTGTAGCATTACTACTAGTACGTACTTCGATGAATCACTACTCATCTGCTGTAGCTTTAAAATTCTTTAATGTGGAGTTCTTTGTTTCCTCGATGTACGATTCTTGATATCTTTCGAGAAGATATATTAGAAATCGTGGTTCTTCTTCGTGTTATCTTCTCTTCTTTGGCTTTTTAATTTCTTGGAATCAAGAGATCTTTGTCGACGAGATCCATGCATCCTTCTTCGATAATTATTTGAGGATTGGAGAGTTACATTAATTGGAGTCATTTTCTTCTTCCTAGAAGTTAGATCCTTTCCAAGCTGCTCACACGCAAACACGTTGTCTTACCTTTCCCCAAACGTTTTTAATTTCCTTGCAATTCTATAGAGAGAGAAGGTGGGAGGGAGTGACTTTTGAGAAGATTCGGCTAGGTGTTTAGGTCCCGTTCATTGCTTGCAATTGCATTGCCCTTCAATTCTCCCCACTCGGCCTGCCAACTAAGATCTAAGAATGAGGTGGGCGTGTCTTCAAAGGAATCCTTGCATCATTTAACTCCAAAGGTGAGGGTAGTATTGTAATCTAGCAACGCAAGTTGTCGATGTTGCTGGGGCCATCCAGCTTCTGTGGCCATAAAACAAAGGATACATCCAGTTGGACTGGTGGTTCCACTGCTACTCCGGTCCACCCCCACAAATTAATGTGGACCCAACATTGTTCTTAGCTCATCTTTCACATGGCAAGTAAAATTTTGCCTTTCCATTATACGTGAGCGTTCTTTCTGTTCTTATTGAAGGATATCTTTACAATTTTAACTTGACAAATCATCATCTGGACACAAATGCCACATTAAAGTAGTGCTACTGGTCCATAGGTTGGAATTTTCTTGTGCTTGGATAAATCCCCTTTAATGGCAGAAAGAAACAATCATTCAGCACAAGAGATGCGCCTAAAATGAAGGAAGAGAAGGAGGATGCTTTTGTATTTTATGGCCACTGGCCTGTGTATATTTGCATCGTATAGTGTCTTAATTTGACATTGACCAGCAGACTATTGTATATTTCAGAGCTAAGAAGTCATCTCCACTATTTTAGCAACCATAAAGTCATATAGATATAACTCAAGTTCATAACACAGTTTCCCACCATTCCAGAATGCACATTGGGTTGGAAACAAAACTGAAATAATTTCAACTACATCACCATTTATTTTTATTGTTGCTGCTGCTGCTGCTGCTGCTGATGATGATGTGGATGTCCATTCTACCACTAATTACATAATTCTTACTCCATGACTGACTCTGTTGAGCCCAAGATTAGATTTTAATACTTATATTAAACAGACATGGGATTCTCCTTGGAAAAAAAAAAAAAAAATCAAAGCTCCTTTATGTATGCCATTAATTGTAAGTTATTCAGATCTTAGCTGTCAATTTATCTGAACACAATTGTTCATATTTTAGTCAGTGGCATTTGTCTGTCATGCTCATTGTACATACCTAACACTAGTAATTTCTACCATTACCAAATTACTTAAATATCTCCAATTGAGTTAGTTAACCAGCTGGCAAAAAGAGAGAAGGAAATCTCCAAGTGAGTTGCTGATTGCTGTTTTTTGGTTGTCTCTACAGATACTACAACAATGCTTTTTTTGCAAAGTTGGGAGGGATAAGCTTGATGGAGATGAACTATTTGGAAGTGGATTTCTTGTTTGGTGTGGGCTTCCAGCTGAATGTAACCCCCATTGTCTTCAATTCCTACTGTTATCTTCTTCACAAGGAAATGTACCTACTGGACTCACCCCCTGCTCCCCCAAAGTTGAACTGCTGCTTGACAGAGGAAGAGTCCAGCAGCTGCCAGCAGAAGCAGGTGGCTGTTTGAGAGGAACCTTGGTACATGGATGAGTGGAGAACAATCATTCATTTTGGATGGACTGACTGAAACCATTTTGTTTAATTTCTTTCTTCTTGGATTCCAGCCTTTGGACATGTGAACTGCAACCTGCTGTCGTTCTATCCTACTTTTTGCTTTCCCTTTGACCAGGGGATCTGTAGTTTTCCTGTGAATGGTGTGTACAGACCTGGAGTCCTTGTTCTCAGATCATGGACATAGTCCAGTCTCATAGTTGAGATCTTTAGTTTGTGTCTTCTGCTCGAGTTCATATGATCTATGCTTATGGTGCTCTCTATTTTACAGCTGCAGAGCCTCGAAATAATTCAACTGGTGAATGATCGATGATTGATCTGGTCTTACTTAGAATCTTGTGAATCTCTTGATTAGAAGTTCTTGGCAAGATACATGGGGTGCATGTCCCTCTAAGAAAGATAATCAAGAGATATGTTATCCATGCACTCATGATGTGTCATATATCTTCTGTAAGAGGTTGCGAGTATTTAGTTTCACTGGTTATGTAGTAAAAAAAAAATCTTAATTAAGTACTTGTATAAGATTAAAAAGCCCATATATATAATAATATTAAGTGTAGTGTTTATTGATTCGATTTGGGTGTGAATTTAATTAATATGAATTTTTAGCTTGGCATGGATAGCAATCCATGCCAATAAGAGTATGCTGCGAACTTTTTTAAGGAAAGATCTAAATATGCTGAGGGCTTCATCATGACCTTCATGTAGGCCATATAAATTTTCCAAGAGGAACATGGGGTTGGGAGTTTTGGCCTTTGCTAATAAATTAAGGGAGGCAGCTGTCCATTGGGAGGGCCATGTGAGCCTTCCTCCCAGCACGCAGCGGCACATGGGCGCTTGTTTGTGATCCACTCTTTGTGCGGCCTGGGGCTTTATTTTGTCCAAAAGTAACACCCCATCCGGTGCTTCACGAACGTGATGTGATTCTTTGCTTTCTAAGGTAGTTTAGTTTTGAGCAAGGTTGCTCTTTTGCATGCACATCTATCTAATTATCTTCACGCTAGATGGTGACTTTGGGCTAAAAATTTACATAGGAAAAGACTTTTCTTTTTTGGGCACATGCATTTAGCATTGAGATATTATTGAAGGGGACTCTCCCTTTCCCGCTCTATTTTTTTTGGTCTTTTAAGAAAGTGAGAGAGAGAGAGAGAGAGAGAGAGAGAGAGAGAGATGGGATAATCAACTCACTAAGATGATGGAACAAACAAAGACTTAGGAAGGAACAATGCCCTTCCTTGCAGCAAACCAGGCCTCAAAGGCGCCGGCACCCAGGATGGATCTCCCTTTCTGTTCATTTACAACCACAAGCCAGACTATGACTTTGATTCAAAATCTAGCTAGCTTGCCTGCATCTCTTCATCCTTGAACACTTTGTGATGGGGCCAGTTGACCCCATGGAGATTAAAAAATTTTTTGAACGGCCCACCTCGGCTCCAAGGGCCGACACCTCTAAGACCGACGGCCCCAAAGGCCGACACCTCCAAGACCGACATGACCGATGGCCCCAAAGGCCGACACCTCCAATGCCGACGGCCCCAAAGGCCGATGGCCCCAAGACCGACGGTCCCAAAGACCGACGGCTCCAAGGCCGACGGCTCCAAAGGCCGATGGCTCCAAGACCGACGGCCCCAAAGGCCGACGCCTCTAAGGCCGGCACCTTCAAGGCCGGCACCTACATCTCCAAGCTGGCCGGCCCCAGCACCTCTCAGCCAGCCCCGGCATCTTCCTAGCCGGCCCCCTACGTCTCCAAGCTCGGCGGCCCCAGCACTTCCCAGCCGGCCCCGACACCTACATCTCCAAGTTGGCTGGCCCCAGCACTTCCAAGTCGGCCCCGCACTCTCATCCCGGCTGGCCCCGCCTGATCCAAGTCGGCCCCGGCGCTTCCATCCCGGTCGGCCCCGCCTGATCCAAGTCGGCCCCGGAGCTTCCATCCCAGCCGGCCCGCCTGATCCAAGTCGGCCCCGGCACTCTCATCCCGACCGGCCCAGCCTCATCCAAGACTGCCCCGGCCGCTCCCGGTCAACCCGGCTCGTCCTCGGCTCCTCCAGGAGGATCGAGATGTCTCAGTCCCCTTCGAATCAGCTCCAGCATGGCCCTGGCAGCCTGAGACGCCACCTCTCTGACGCGCGCCGCCCGACAGCGCCAGATCCAACAACTCAACAGCCTCGCCGACTGATGGGACAGGACCCACCTACCCAACAATTGATGGGACGTAACCCACCAACCAGCCCAAATTCACGCAAGGGCTCAGCAGGCATTCTGACTTCACGCAATCCCACGTGATCATGCCAGGATCAACCCCTATAAAAAGGTGAATCCACCCAGTAAACAGGTATGCGCGATAACCCCCAAAATCACCATCTCAGCGTCCAGGAAGGAATCCCTCCTCCCTGAGACCCCTCTTTCTACATTAAAAAGGGCTCACTCGAGCCCCTCTTCAGCTGTGACCTCAGTCGCTAACTTGACCGTCGGAGGGTCCCACCGGAGACCCCCTCCAGTCCGGGACTTTTCTACAGGTAACCTGGTGAAGAAGAGCTGGGAGAAGAGCCTCCGTTCCCGACGTCCAGGAGAGGTGATTGAGCGTCATCAGATTGGCGCGCCAGGAAGGGGGGACGCGCTGAAGGAAAGCTCTCTCCTTGAGCTATAAGCCTCCGTCCCCTCTAAGATTGCTATGGTGGTGATGCGCATGCCAGAGATTCTTACCAATCGTGCTGGGGGGCATCCACATCACACTGAGCAACAAAAGATCAGTCTCTCTCTCTCTCTCTGCCCCTCCTTCACCGCCAACTTCAGCTGCTCTGATTAACCAGCTGGCCATCATCCTCAATCGGCAAGATCAAGCTTTGAAAGTAGCAGTTCATGAACTGCAGAAGCAATGCTCGGGGGCCACTCAGCAGCACCCCACGCCTCTCACGTCGTCCATGATAGCTGCACCAGTGGGCTAGTGATGAGCTCGCTACAAGAGCTAAGTACACTGCACTTAAGACGGTTTTCTTTCATTAATACTTAAAAATGTTATGCAAGGAAGACTTACCTTGCATCAACATCCAAGGCCAACCTCGCTTTGGCATCAAAAAGCCCTGGGCCAGCCAGCCCAAAGACCGACTCTGCGTCGGCACCAAAGACCGACTCCGCATCGGCAACAAAGACCGACTCCGCGTCGGCACCAAAGACCGACTCCGCGTTGGCACCAAAGATCGGCTCCGCGTCGGCACCAAAGACCCGCAAAGGCAAACAACTGCGAAAAAGCTAAGTATACTACATTGAGAAAAAAGTTTCTTTTCATTAGTGTCTGAATGCGTTACAGGAAAACCACCAAGACCGACTCCGTGTCGGCAATAAAGACCGGCCTCCACGTCGGCACCCAAGACCGGCTCCGTGTCGGCACCCTCAAGCTCAAGACCTGCAGATTCCGATCAACAGAGTTTCCTGGGGGGCTGATCAACCCTGCAGAAGGAGACCAATTTCTTTAAAGAAAAAGGCACCTGAACCTGGCCCAAGCACCCTTTGGTCATCCTCCGGGGTTCAAAAGGTTCTCGACGGCCTCAACTTTGCTTCATCGGCTTTATCTTTGCCTCAATGGCTAACTGACGAGCATCAAAAAAAAAAAAAAAAAAAAAACTTGCGTACGTTGCTTTGAGTGGCGGGCGTGAGGTAATCAATTTGCCTCCAAAAATTCTTGAAGTTCTACACTCCTTTCGCTTAGCTGATGCAGGGCACGCAAGCTCAAGGAGTGTGGAGGGCATTTGATGGGGCCAGTTGATCCCATGGAGATTAAAAAAAATTTTGAACGGCCCACCTCGGCTCCAAGGGCCGACACCTCCAAGACCGATGGCCCAAAAGGCCGACGGCTCCAAGACCAATGGCCCCAAAGGCCGACACCTCCAAGACCGACGGCTCCATGATCGACGGCCCCAAAGGCCGATACCTCCAAGGCCGACGGCCCCAAAGGCCAACGGCCCCAAGACCGACGACCTCAAAGGCCGACGCCTCCAAGACCGATGGCCCCAAAGGCCGACACCTCCAAGGCCGGCACCTTCAAGGCCGGCACCTACATCTCCAAGCTGGCCGGCCCAGCACGTCCCAGCCAGCCCCGGCACCTCTCAGCCGGCCCCGGCATCTTCCTAGCCGGCCCTCTGCGTCTCCAAGCTCAGTGGCCCCAGCACTTCCTAGCCGGCCCCGACACCTCCAAGGCCGGCATCTACATCTCCAAGCTGGCCAGCCCCAGCACTTCCAAGTCGGCCCTGGCACTCTCATCCCGGCCGGCCCCGCCTGATCCAAGTCGGCTCCGACGCTTCCATCCCGGTCGGCCTCGCCTGATCCAAGTCGGTCCCGGCGCTTCCATCCCAGCCGGCCCCGCCTGATCCAAGTCGGCCCCGACACTCTCATCTCGGCCGGCCCCGCCTCATCCAAGACGGCCCCGGCCGCTCCCGGTCAACCCGGCTCGTCCTCGGCTCCCCCGGGAGGATCGAGATGTCTCAGTCCCCTTCGAATCAGCTCCAGCATGGCCCTGGCAGCCCGAGACACCACCTCTCTGATGCGCGCCGCCCGATAGCGCCAGATCTGACAACTCAATAGCCCCGTCGGTTGATGGGACAGGACCCACCTACCCAACAACTGATGGGACGTAACCTACCAACTAGCCCAGATTCACGCAAGGGCTCAGCAGGCATTCTGACTTCACACAATCCCACATGATCATGCCAGGATCAATCCCTATAAAAAGGTAAATCCACCCAGTAAACAGGTATGCGCGATAATCCCCAAAATCGCCATCTCAGCGTCCAGGAAGGAATCCTTCCTCCCTAAGACCCCTCTTTCTACACTAAAAAGGGCTCACTCGAGCCCCTCTTCAGCTGTGACCTCAGTCGCTAACTTAGCCGTCGGAGGATCCCACCGGAGACCCCCTCCGGTCCTGGGACTTTTCTGCAGGTAACCTGGTGAAGAAGAGCCAGGAGAAGAGCCTCTGTTGCCGACGTCCAGGAGAGGTGATTGAGCGTCATTACTTTGTAATAATACTCCAGTCATAGGGACCAAGTAGTTGTCACAACAAAGGCCACGGGGAACATGCAAAGCTTATATCTAATAATTTCATAATAACGCAAAATATCACTATTCATTTTGAAATATAGAAAAATCATTAGTATAAAATTATTTGATTATAATTTTGTTTACTTATTACCTAGTATCAAAATGATCTAGAAACTTGATATGGCTTTAGAAAGATAACAACATAGCCAAATGAGCTAAATACCGAGTAAAAAATCTTCATTATGCATATAAAAATTAACACCAAAACTAATGAAAATATCATGAAATCACACAATAATTATTGATCGATGCTCAAATAAACAAACATACATGTATGCATAACATATATCATCAATAAATCATTTCATTCACATAATATCATATATATATATATAACAATCTTTCTAATTAACAATGGTTTAAAATAACTTTTTTTATTAGCATGTTTAGATTTAACAATAATTATCTTTCTAGTATTCAACTAAATATAGCCATGCTTTGGCTTATAATTGACAAATTATAATGCCATGTACCTATCCAAAGCAAGGCTATCGATAATATATTATGCCTACTCATAGCAAGGCTATCCATATATAATACATTGTACCTACCCATAATAAGGCTCTCCATAATACCCTGTATCTATCCATAATGCCACGTACTTGCCTATGGCAAGGCTATCCATAATATCAAACATCAACATATAGTAACAATTTATAATATTACATACATATCCATGATGAAGCTATCTATAATACCATACTTGAGCCCATTACAAAAATTCATAGTTCATAGACAGTCTAAATACCACTCACTTAAAAAATTTAGTTCTATTGGCCATTTTTACTTGCCAAACAAAAATATAATTTAAAAATATGTTTCATACAAAATTTGATGTAAACAATAAGTATATTACATAGTTGAAAATCATAAATGTACCATATATATATCCAATGTCATATATATAAAGTATCCATAATTATGCATGTAATCATGTAAAGAAGTTTTCCTTACAAATATTCATCTTAATCATCACTCCTTTTATTGTCTTCTTTCCCAGAAGCCTACCATATCTTTTTCTTCATTATTTGCCTTATCATGTGCTTGTTACTCTGCATCTATCTTAACTAGAATGAACTTGTTCATATGAAGTAAATGCTTGCAAGTAATTGTTCAACATCATCATCCTCATATATAACCTACTAATCTAGTAACCTAGTAAAATGTTAGATTTCACTAAGCATAGAAATCAAAAATCTACGGGGCTTAACAAATAGTGTTTGTAGTTGTTGGTTGGCTGAAACTTGTATTTAGACAAAATTTTTCAAGCATGCTAAGGCCTAAATAAAGCTGTCATCTCTTGGGATGAGGGAGGAATGCTTGGGTAGTGGGCTTCTTGAATCTAAGGCTAAGGAATGACTTAAGCCAAGGGCAAACCATATTTGGCTTCAATTTATTTATGGGCTAAAAGTGTTATCAGTTTAACTACTTGAATAGCAAATCATGGTCATTAATTTTTATATTCATCGTTTGATATAATGTTAGTCTAGAAATCTTATTCAAGAATATCATTAAACCCTACTTTGACTACTTTGGGTTGGTTTAGATAGGGCTTGAGAGTAAAAGATATAATGTTCATTTGAGATGTCCATTTTCAGAAAAACTGAAGGATTTATATAGATCAAGGAACTCCTCTTCCATATGAGAAGTTATTTATAATTTATCTATCCATATCTTAGATCATATTATGTGGTCTATTGGTAATGGGACTTTTATTCACATTTGTACTCGGTTATGGTTTTCATTTTTATTATTAAATAGACTACCTACTATTTATGATGTAGAAGCTTTAAAGGCATTACCTACAGTGGCTTAGTTTCGGTTACCAGATGATGATTGAAATTTTTCATTACTAAAGAAAGTTTTTTATCTTTAAATTGTTTAGGAGAACTCTAATACATGTATCGGTGATATGGTTGATGAGGACTTCTTATATTAGGTAGTATGATATAAAGCAAAAATAATTGTAAAGGATTTGTATAGGTACCTTCAAGTTGAGAAAGCAAGGATATATTTTTTTAAGGAAAAGTTGGTTTGGAAAGTTAAGGCCCAACAACGATCAATATTATTTCTTGGAGTCATAGATTAGTAGCCGTCCTATTTCTTTATTATTATCTTATAGAATTAATTCTATCCAAGCCCCTTGTAGAAGATGTAATCAGAATGATGAATATCTTGACCATCTGTTCATGATTTGCAGTGATTTTGTGAAGGTTTGACGGCTATTAAATCATCCTATTCTTAGCCATATCCAATCAATACAATAATATCTAAACTTTCTCCAATGGAAGCTTTGAGGAAACAAGATGAGTAAGAATCAATTACTCCTATTTATATGTTTTGGTCCATTTGGAAGGAGAGGAATGAAACTTTGTTCCAACAAATGCAATTCAATTCAACTCATATGGTTCGAAAAATTGTTGAATGGACAAAAGAATTCTTACATGTATCTCAAGTGCCCATTGTGCAAAATCTTAGCATCTAGGACTACCTACTAGGTGATTCAGTAGACTCTCTTCAACAAAGCTTTATTTCGTAGCAATCTCCACAACAAAAGTTTCTTAAAATTAATTTTGATAGATCTGTTCATCCAAACAAAGTAAGAGAAAGTTTGGTGGTTTGAGATGCTCATGGAAAGGTTTTGTTTGTTAGTTCTATTCCTATTGTCATATCATCTATCCTTGATGTGGAACTCATCGACAACTGATATGGTACGAAAATCTCTTTTCAACACTTACAAGCTGGTAGAATTATTCTTGATGGTGATTCCTCTACTCTCATCTTATGAATAAATGGGAAACCAATTAATACTTATCCATATCTTCAATAGGTCGGGTCTATTATTCTAAAGAATTCAAGTTTCAAATATCTACACATCCTTACAGAAGTAAATCAGAGCATATATTTTTTAGCTAACTGAGCATCTCAAAACCAGCATTATTGAGAGTGGACTTTTGATTTTCCTCCTCAATTGATGTATAGATTGGATGCTAATATGCATATTGTTTCTTATTTTATGAAGCAATTGATGATTTTGTCTTGTTACCTCCCAAAAAAAATAGATAACCTTCAAGATGCTATGACAACCAATTGAAAAGCTTGTTAAGCTCTATAATCTTGTTTCAAGGTTATTTAAGCTTGCCAAACTAAATTTCATATTTTAAATTTTTTGATTAGGTCATACTTTCTAATTTGAGAAGAATTGGCCAATGAGATAGAAAGCAAAGTTGAAGTAAAAATCTAAACCTAGCTTTAATAAGATTTTTTTCATTGTTCATGACTACTTTCATCGGTTACAACTATTTTAAAAATTATAGTATTTTCTAACTAAAAGAAAAATGTAATCTAGATATCATAAAAGCAAGCCTCGCTGGTATAAATAGAGGGACTATAACTAGTTTTATTAGGAAATTAAGCAAACCTCATTATTTTTGCAATTCTTTCATTCTTTTAGATGTTCAAATTGTTAGTGATAGTGCCCTAGGCCTATTGTATGGACATGGTATTTTGAATATTTATGAGCATTTACTATTATCATAATATACATGTTTATTATATAATAATATCCTTGAATAATATTATGAATTATTCTAAATGTCCCTAATCGGTTATTATTGTGGGAATAACAATAAATTAAGATTAGTATGAAATTTGATTGATATTCATGGGATGAATATGTGTATGAGATACAAATCAAATTTATATGTATTTGTTGAGAACAAATATTGGACAAGACCCGCCTTGAGATTAATATGGATCAAAGTCATAAGTTAATCTCTAGTAGTTGTGTCATTAAATCCTTAGACCTGAGATTGCTATAGTTCTCAACATAAGGAATATTATGTTTTGACATAATCAAACATTGTCTTTAACCGGATGATTATAAAGATTATGCTTGAACATAATAAGAATCATGTAGTAGATATGAGTGATTAAGATGGAATTTGTCCCTCTTATTATAAGAGAGATATCTCTGGGCCCCTCGATGATTGAGACTGAGAAATGCATGGCCATGCTCAAATGAATTGATGAGATCAATATCATTTGTCTAGTCAGTCTAATTGGGTTTGAGAAATTAAAGATAGAGCGATATAAGGTTGACTTTATCCATGCCTTATATTCTATCAAGATATCATGTGACAAAAGGATTATGTAATAGCTACTTTAAGGTTGTCTCGAACATGAGCTTTTCATTTAACTTGGGTAGTCATAATGTCTTGCTAGAGGCCGCTTATGACTTGTAGGATCAAAATGTGATTTAGGCCTACTGCCAACGTTAATTGAACCTATAGGGTCGCACACTAAGAACGGACAATAATGGTTACGGTTTGTTACTCTCTATAGTAATTTAAAATGATGAGATTATTTTAAATTACAAATAATAATTAGTTGTTATTTAGATTCGAGTTTAATTTTGAAAAAATTTAAATTTGTAATTTAAATTATGACAAGTAATTAATTTGTTATATTTTCTTATTGGATAAGGAAATAATCCATAAAGGTTTTTTGGTTAAAAATATAAATTCCTTATTTGGTAAGGAAAGGATTTAAATTGTCATTATTTAAAAGGAGTTTTAAATAAATATTGATTAAAATCCTAGTTAACCAAAACCCCTAGCAGACTTGTATATATATATATATGTTTTAAAGTCCATTGGGCATTTGAAAGGTCATGTCCGATTGGGCATTTGAAAGGTCGCATCTATTGGGGCATTTGAAGGGTCGTGTCTTTTGCCTTAAAATAGATAAGCAGAGAGTTGGAAACTATGGTTCATTTTTGTAAAAAATGGACTTGTTGAACTAGCATTCAAAACTATTTTGGTGTCCGTTCGTGTGTGGATACTTGTAGAGGGTGGTCGTCTTTCTGAAAGGCAGCACCTTTGAAGATCCGAGCAAACCCAACACAAGAACAGACGGATTACATACTGATCAACAAAAGGTAATATTTTGTTTATCCTTCTTTCGGTTTTATGAAACGCATGTGATTCTTGGTGGGTTATGGAATAAATTTATTTTGTTTCCGCTGCCATTTTATTCCAATTAGATTGGGATTTTCATTCCGTAACCCAACAGTGGTATCAGAGCCACTTGCGTTTTCATAAAAATCGAAACTGCCATGTTTGATTGTATGTATGAGATGTATATGATCTTGGCATGGTTTGCGTTCTTGTATATATATATGATATTAGTGTTTGCGCGAACGACATAGATAATAGGTTTTCTAAGGTGTTAATTGATGAATCTGTTTCCTGTAAGGATTCGTTAATATGATTAAGAATCCGAATGGGATATTGCAATTAAAGTGTTTAATATCATGATATATGATTTCGGTGTTGTCTTAATTAGATTAATACATGAACTGAATTCACATATCAATAAGGATTTATCAATTGCTGTTTATGGTGGTGCGGATGTAAGCCTTAAATTTATTGATGAGATCAATAAAATCAAATTTTAGGATGAAACTTTATTGTATCTCCAAATTTTAGGAACCGCAGTACTACCTAATCAGAGCGCCTTATAAATTTAATTGGTTTTAAACAACACGCCTATTATTACATATTTTCTTTAATGCAATATGTATATGCTATATGATAACATGATATGTTTTGCATGGTGTGTTGCTTTGTATGGTGCATGGTATGGCCTTGTGACCAATATGATTGGCAGGTTTTTATTATTCTTTTACAAGGGTTGTAATTATTAAATATGGCCTGTGCCATTTTGTTTCATTGTAATTTTTCTTTTACTTTTAGTAGTATTTGTTTATTTATTGTAATAAAACAAGAAGACAAAGCAAGCCATTTGAAGTCATGCAATCCAACCATGGTGATGGAGGAGCTAGGTGTCTATGCACAAGATGATGGTCAAGTAGACATTATGGTGTTGCTCATTATTACCTAGGATTGACCATTGATCTTCATATTGGCTTATGAAGATCAATCTTGATAAGGCCATACTATGACACGTTTATTATATACATGTATGAGATGCTATGTATGATGTTTCATAAGTATGTGATGCCATGTATGATATCAATGAGTATGTGATACTAAATGCATGATGAGATCTATTAATTAAAATTAAGATCTATCTAGATCCCTCACATAAAATTTTAAGTTGACATGCCATCCATATTTGAACACTTGTCAAGGCTTTTATCACCTTAATGTGGGTTCTACCAAAGTAGAAGTACATTAGGTTACATTAGTGAGACAAGATGGGTAATGGTGCTACCCATATGTTTAAAAATGGTTTAACTTAATTAGGTTATCAAAACGGTTTTGGGCCTAATGGCATGAGATGGGATTTAAACATGCCGGGACATATGATGTCAAAATCCCATAAATTTCTAAGAGTTGCATGAGTTGCAATTGGTAAGAGTTACCTACCTAAAAAACTTAATTTTAAGTGTCATGCCAAAGCTGACTTAAAGTTGAGTATAAATATGGATCTTAGCTCACTAAATTAATATGATTATTATTGAGGGTTGTTAATTTAGTGGGAGTTTTTCATAATCAAAATACTTAACGAACTTTGCATTTATTGTAGATGGCCAACAATGATAACAATTCTACTATGTCACTGCGATCAATCCTTGCGAAGGACAAACTTACTGGGACTAACTTCCTTGACTGGTTTCGAAATTTGAGAATTGTTCTCAAACAAGAAAGGAAGCTTTATGTCCTGGATCAACCTCACCCTGAAGAACCAGCCGATAATGCTTCTAGAGCTGAAAAGAATGCTTATGAGAAGCATCATAATGACTCTATTGATGTTGCATGCTTGATGCTAGCTACCATGAGTTCTGAACTTCAGAAAGATTTGGAAAACATGGAAACTTATGATATGATTGTCAATCTAAAGGAAATGTTCCAGCAACAAGCAAGGCAAGAAAGGTATGATACTACCAAGGCATTGCACTCTTGCAAAATGGCTGAGGGTGCTTCAGTTAGCGCTCATGTGTTGAAAATGAAAGGCTATATTGAGCACCTTGATAGGCTTGGATTTCCATTGAGCCAAGAGTTGGCAACAGATTTGATCCTAAATTCACTTCCTGATAGTTATGACCAGTTTATCATGAACTATAACATGAATGAAATGGACAAATCAATTTCTGAGCTGCATACGATGCTTAAAACTGCTGAACAGAATATTAAGTCCAAGCCTGGCCATGTTCTGATGGTTCAAAAGGGAAAGGGCCTTATGAAGAAAAGAAAAGGAAAGGGTAAGGGAAGGGCTGGAAAGTCCAATGCTCAACCCAAGCCCAATCCTAAACCCAAGGCTAAAGCCCCAAAGGAGGGTGTCTGTTTCTTTTGCAATGAACCTGGTCATTGGAAGAGAAACTGCAAGCTGTATTTGGAGGATCTAAAGAAGAAGAAGAAGACTGGTGAGACCGGTTCTTCAGGTATTTATGTTATAGAGATTAATTTCTCTCCTTCTAGTTCCTGGGTATTAGATACTGGATGTGGATCTCACATTTGCACAAATGTGCAGGGGCTTAAAAGGAGTAGACAACTGAAGAAGGGCGAAGTTGATCTTCGAGTAGGCAATGGAGCAAAAGTTGCTGCTTTAGCTGTAGGAAGTTATGAACTTTCTTTGCCCAGTGGGCTTTTGTTAGTTTTGAACAATTGCTTTTATGTTCCTACAATGTGTAGGAATATTATTTCAGTTTCTTGTTTGGATAATGATGGTTTTTCTTTTATTATTAAGAATAATAATTGCTCCATTTATCATAAAGACATGTTCTATGCAAATGCCGAATTACTAGATGGTCTTTATGTTTTGAATCTTCAAAAATCCAACAATTCTTCTGTCTATAACATAACTACCAAGAAATTTAAGTCCAATGACTTAAATTCAACCTATCTTTGGCATTGTCGCCTTGGCCATATAAATGAGAAACGCATATCAAAACTCCATCAAGATGGACTTTTGAACTCATTTGATTTTGAATCATATGATACATGTGAATCTTGTCTATTGGGTAAGATGACAAAGGATCCCTTTACTGGACACAGTGAAAGGGCCAATGAATTATTGGGCCTAATACATACAGATGTATGTGGACCATTAAGTTCAGATGCCAGAGGAGGTTACAAGTACTTCATTACATTTACTGATGACTTCAGTAGATATGGTTATGTCTACTTGATGAGACACAAATCTGAATCATTTGAAATGTTCAAATCTTTTCAAAATGAAGTACAAAACCAACTTGGCAAGACAATCAAGGCACTTCGATCTGATCGAGGTGGAGAATATTTGAGCCAAGATTTTTATGACCATCTTAGAAGTTGTGGAATCATTCCACAACTAACTCCTCCTGGAACACCACAATGGAATGGTGTGTCTGAAAGAAGGAATCGAACTTATTAGATATGGTTCGATCTATGATGAGTCTAACGGATCTTCCACTTACCTTTTGGGGTTATGCACTTGAAACTGCGTTCACACTAAATCGAGTTCCAACCAAAGCGGTTGAAAAGACGCCATATGAGATGTGGAATGGTAAAAAGCCCAGTTTGTCTTTTCTTAAGATTTGGGGTTGTGAAGCTTATGTAAAACGTCAAGTTTCAAATAAGCTGGAACCCAAGTCTGACAAATGTTTTTTTGTGGGGTATCCTAAAGAGACTAAAGGATACTACTTTTACAATCCCATTGAGAACAAAGTGTTTGTTGCTCGGAATGGTGTCTTTCTAGAAAGGGAATTTATTTCTAAAGGAACCAGTGGGAGCAAGGTACAACTCGAAGAAATTCGAGAACCACAAGATAACATTGAACCGCCTGTGGATGCTCAAAGTCAACAAACCATTGTTGACACACCACCTGTAGCACAAAATTACGTAGATCTGATAGGATACGTCATGAGCCCGAGAGATATGGATTTCTTGTGACTGATAATCATGATGTATTGTTAGTGGATCAAAATGAACCTACTACCTATCAAGAGGCTATGTTAGATCCAGACTCTGAGAAATGGTTAGAGGCCATGAAGTCTGAAATCCAATCCATGTATGATAATCAGGTATGGACCTTGATTGAGCCACCTGAAGGTACAAAGACCATTGGGTGCAAATGGGTTTTCAAAAAGAAAACTGACATGGATGGTAAAGTGCATACTTACAAAGCAAGGCTAGTTGCAAAAGGTTTCAAACAAACTCATGGTATAGACTATGATGAAACTTTTTCACCTGTAGCCATGCTTAAGTCTATTAGAATTCTCATTGCCATTGCTGCATATTATGACTATGAGATTTGGCAAATGGATGTTAAAACTGTTTTCTTAATGGAAACTTACTTGAGGATGTGTACATGACACAACCTGAGGGTTTTGTACAACCTGAGAATTCTAGTAAAGTATGCAAGCTTCAAAGATCCATTTATGGTTTGAAGCAGGCTTCTCGGAGTTGGAATCTTCGTTTTGATGAATCAGTCAAAGAGTTTGGATTTATCAAAAATGAAGATGAACCTTGTGTTTACAAGAAAGTTAGTGGGAGCGCCATTGTATTTCTGGTCTTATATGTTGATGACATTTTACTCATTGGGAATGATATCCCTACCTTGCAGAGTGTCAAGTCTTGGTTAGGGAAATGTTTCTCAATGAAAGACTTAGGCGAAGCTGCCTATATCCTAGGGATAAAGATCTATAGAGATAGATCTAAGAGGCTGATTGGTCTAAGTCAAAGTACTTACATAGACAAAGTACTGAAAAGGTTCAGTATGCAAGATTCCAAGAGAGGATACTTGCCTATGTCTCATGGTATTACACTTAGCAAATCTCAGTGTCCTAACACAAAAGATGAGCGAGAGCGCATGAGTAAGATTCCTTATGCTTCAGCAATAGGATCTATCATGTATGCTATGTTGTGCACTAGACCAGATGTCTCTTATGCTTTAAGCATAACGAGTAGATACCAGTCAGATCCCGGTGAGAGTCACTGGACGGCTGTCAAGAACATTCTTAAGTATCTGAGAAGATCTAAAGATGTGTTCTTGGTGTATGGCGGATTGGAAGATGATCTGGTTGTAAGTGGTTACACAGATGCAAGCTTTCAATCTGACAAAGATGATTTCGATCGCAGTCAGGATATGTGTTTTGTTTAAATGGTGGTGCTGTTAGCTGGAAAAGTTCGAAGCAAAGCACTGTTGCTGATTCTACAACTGAAGCTGAATACATAGCAGCATCTGATGCAGCAAAGGAAGCAGTTTGGATCAAGAAGTTCATTACTGACCTTGGAGTGGTTCCTAGCATCACAAATCCTGTTGATGTTCATTGTGACAATAATGGTGCTATCGCACAAGCAAAAACCTAGGTCACATCAGCGATCCAAACACATTCTTAGGCGTTATCATCTCATTCGAGAAATCATTGAGAGAGGTGACGTAAAAATATGCAGAGTTCCAACAGATGACAATGTTGCTGATCCATTGACTAAGCCTCTACCACAAGCAAAGCATGATCGTCATGCTAGGTTCATAGGTATTAGATACATTGATGAGTGGGCCTAGTGCAAGTGGGAGATTGTTAGTAATAGTGCCCTAGGCCTATTGTATGGACATGGTATTTTGAATATTTATGAGCATTTACTATTATCATAATTTGCATGTTTATTATATAATAATGTCCTTGAATAATATTATGAATTATTCTAAATGTCCCTAATCGGTTATTGTTGTGGGAATAACAATAAATTAAGATTAGTATGAAATTTGATTGATATTCATGGGATGAATATGTGTATGAGATACAAATCAAATTTATATGTATTTGTTGAGAACAAATATTGGACAAGACCCGCCTTGAGATTAATACATGGATCAAAGTCATAAGTTAATCTCTAGTAGTTGTGTCATTAAATCCTTAGACCTGAGATTGCTATAGTTCTCAACATGAGGAATATTATGTTTTGACATAATCAAACGTTGTCTTTAACCGGATGATTATAAAGATTATGCTTGAACATAATAAGAATCATGTAGTGAGATATGAGTGATTAAGATGGAATTTGTCCCTCTTATTATAAGAGAGATATCTCTGGGCCCCTCGATGATTGAGACTGAGAAATGCATGGCCATGCTCAAATGAATTGATGGAGATCAATATCATTTGTTTAGTCAGTCTAATTGGGTTTCGAGAAATTAAAGATAGAGCGATATAAGGTTGACTTTATCCATGCCTTATATTCTATCAAGATATCATGTGACAAAAGGATTATGTCATAGCTACTTTAAGGTTGTCTCGGAACATGAGCTTTTCATTTAACTTGGGTAGTCATAATGTCTTGCTAGAGGCCGCTTATGACTTGTAGGATCAAAATGTGATTTAGGCCTACTGCCAACGTTAATTGAACCTATAGGGTCGCACACTAAGAACGGACAATAATGGTTACGGTTTGTTACTCTCTATAGTAATTTAAAATGATGAGATTATTTTAAATTACAAATAATAATTAGTTGTCATTTAGATTCGAGTTTAATTTTGAGAAAATTTAAATTCGTAATTTAAATTATGACAAGTAATTAATTTGTTATATTTTCTTATTGGATAAGGAAATAATCCATAAAGGTTTTTGGTTAAAAATATAAATTCCTTATTTGGTAAGGAAAGGATTTAAATTGTCATTATTTAAAAGGAGTTTTAAATAAATATTATTAAAATCCTAGTTAACCAAAACCCCTAGCAGACTTGTATATATGATATATACGTTTTAAAGTCCATTGGGCATTTGAAAGGTCATGTCGATTGGGCATTTGAAAGGTCGCGTCTGGGATTTGAAGGGTCGTGTCTTTTGCCTTAAAATAAATAAGCAGAGTTGGAAACTATGTTCATTTTTGTAAAAAATGGACTTGTTGAACTAGCATTCAAAACTATTTTGGTGTCCGTTCGTGTGTGGATACTTGTAGAGGGTGGTCATCTTTCTGAAAGGCAGCACCTTTGAAGATCCGAGCAAACCCAACACAAAACAGACGGATTACATACTGATCAACAAAAGGTAATAATTTTGTTTATCCTTCTTTCGTTTTATGAAATGCATGTGATTCTTGGTGGGGTTATGAAAATAAATTTATTTTGTTTCTGCTACCATTTTATTCCAATTAGATTGGGATTTTCTATTCCGTAACCCTACACAAATTAAGTAGGTTGAAATGAATTCTTTTCTCCTTGGTTGGATCATAATTGTGTCTTATAAATTTAACTGGAAGGTCTTATTTTCATCTTCAAATGGAGGAAAATTTTTAAACTAAACACGCTCTTGAAGATGCTAGGTCTATCTTATTGGTAAAGTTGGTTGTATAAAAGACCTAAAATTCATTCTTATCTATAGGGAGAAACAATCTTCGAGGCATGCATATTTTAATAATTTGATAACAATTATCAATGCAGAAACTTAAAGATTACATATTAATCTATCTAACATGCATCAAGATCATATCTTTGCCTTATATATAGGATCGTTTGATCTAAAATATGCATATAAATAAATAATCAAGATCATATCTTGATCTTCAAGATGAGAAGTCATACTACTTGTCTTGAAGCCTGCCTTAAGATCTAGGGATCAAATCACTTACCTTAAGAACAGTAGGTAAATCCTTTGTGCTCTGCAGCCGTTCAATCGTCCGGCCTCTAGTATCGTCCACGCGAAGCCCCGAATGATCGGATTTCCGGAAGTGCTAGCTCGCGAAAAATAACTTTGCTGATCTTGAATCCTCCCACTTGAATCTTCCTCCAAGATCCACCAAACTTTTGCTAACACCAGAATCACACCAGATTTTGTTCTAATTCTTTAGAATTTCAATCCACGACATATCGTGTGTTGTGTTGTAATCTGGTGAAGAATGTCCTCTATTTATAGTTCAATTCAGCCTTTAGCCTATTGAATTCTAACATTAGAATTCTGTCATTCGGTGAAAACCAAAGAGATGCAACGTTTGGTTAATTCTGATATTCGGTGAAAACCGAAGAGTTTTGTTAATTCCGACGTTCGGTGAAAACCAAAGAGATGTGAATTATAACACTTAGAATTCCATCATTGGTTAATTCAAAGAGGTACATGAATTCTAACACTTAGAATTCCAACGAAACCGTTTGGAGAAGATTAATGTTATACATTAAATTCTACATGAGAATTAATCTCTCATGAGATGAGATTTAGCCATCTCATCATGTGAGATCCTTATGCGAGAGGGGTTTGGGTTTGGGTTTGGTTTAAGCTGATTTGAATTTATTGGATTGAACCTATAGATCATGGTCCTAGCCCAAATCAAATTTGGCTAGTCCTGAATCTATTTAAATCCAAATCAAGTCTAATTTCAAATCAATATTTGAAATTGATTAGTCCTTCTAATAGACTTAAACCAAATTGAATCTTATTCACTTGTACTTAACCCAATTGAGATAATTCAATCAATCAAATTGATTAATTAAATCATATACGATTCTCAATCGTTGATCAGCAAATAGATCATCCTAGGAAACTTCTATGCGTGTGACTCTCTAGGTTCGAACCTAAGCCGGTAGCATAGAAACAACTTTCTATACTAATCGATGTGCCCATCTAGCAATGGAACCCGACGTCCGGATAGGTCGAAGAGTTGCCGAGCAAACTCCAAGAACCCTAAGAAACAGTTACCGTATAATTCATCCTCTTGACCACAAATGCTAAGGATGGCTTAAGAGCCTGTCAACTCTAAACAGCAAATCCATAAAGTGATTTCAACTTTAGTGATCATGTGACTTTCACATGAAGTGCCTTGGCCAAGGTCTTGCTAAATTGAAACACAAGCATTTCTCCTTTTAATGGGATAGGTCAAATTCCATCTTGATCCACAACTGACTACCACAAGTACTTGACTGCACCCAGTAACCTTTCGTAGCTGGATTAGAAATCCAGGTGGTCCGGCACCTAAGTACAATGAGTTGCTTGTAAGCCACGGTTGTGATCTTCAGGTCTGAAGGATACTTATACCATATCTTCTCGGATTAACTCTTGACAGCAGAGTATCCGAAAATGAGTCACGTTCGGTGAAATGTACTCCTACACTTTCACCTGTATGTCATACCAGTGTCTCTACACTCCTTGGTTAAGAGGACAACCAACAAATATGATATACAACGTCCTATAATTGATAGTACTATGGCCCTGTCATAGTATATCATTTGGTCGCGAACTCTTTTAAGGACCTTCAAAGATAAATCCTCCTTTATCGTGAAGGAAGATCCTGAGGGCTTCATTACTATTAGGAGTTTTAAGAAGATGTTCTTGTAATGAATAAACTGCCAAATAACTTTTATTAATATATCAATTTATATACAATTTACATTAGCACAATCATCAAATGATTGGCTTTAGGATACAATTCCCAACAAACTCCCACTTAGCCTAAAGCCACTCATTACAGTATCTAATACCCATCTTCAACTTATAGTTGTCAAACTCCTTGATGCTGAGTGCTTTAGTAAATGGGTCACCTAGGTTTTCCTTTCCATCAATCTTCTGAAGATTTATGTCACCTCGGTCTACAATCTCTCGAATAAGATGAAACCGACGCAGTATGTGCTTGGTGCGCTGATGTGCTCGTGGTTCCTTTGCTTGAGCTATGGCACCAGTGCTGTCACTGTACAACAGGACTGGTCCATCTATGGAAGGTGTCACTCCAAGCTCGGAGATGAAACTTTCGCAGCCACACAGCTTCTTTCGCAGCATCTGATGCAGCGATGTACTCTGCCGCACACCGAATCTGCCACTGTATGTTGCTTGGAACTTTTCCAGCAAACAGCTCCACCATTTAGGATAAACACGAAACCCGATACACTTTTGCTATCATCATGATCTGATTGGAAACTGGAATCAGTATATCCAACAAGTTTCAAATCAGACTCTCCATAGACTAACCACTGGTCCTTAGTATTTCTCAAATACTTAAGGATTGTCTTAACAACTTGCCAGTGTTTTTCTCCTGGATCAGATTGGTATCTACTCACTACTCCTAGTGAGTATGCCACATCTGGTCTTGTACATGTCATGGTGTACATAATCGATCCCACTGCCGAAGCATATGGAATTCGACTCATACGTTCTCTTTCATTAGGAGTTGTCGGACAATCCTTCTTAGAAAGATGAATTCCATGGCCTATCGGAAGATAGCCTTTCTTGGAATTCTCCATGCTAAACCTCTTTAGCACGGTGTCAATGTACGTAGATTGGGATAAACCAAGCATCCTCTTAGATCTATCTCTATAGATCTTCATCCCTAGGATGTATGATGCTTCTCCCAGATCTTTCATGGAGAATTGTGATGATAACCATGTCTTTATTCCTTGTAATGCAGGGATATCATTCCCGATTAAGAGAATATCATCCACATATAATACAAGAAATACAATAACGGAATCGTTAGCCCATTTATAAATGCAAGGTTCTTCTTTATTCTTAATAAAGCCATAAGATTTGATCACTTTATCAAATCGTATGTTCCAACTCCTAGATGCTTGCTTAAGTCCATAAATAGACTTCTGTAGCCTGCACACTTTAGACTCGTCTTCAGATATAAAACCTTCAGGCTGTATCATATACACCTGTTCTTCTAAATCACCATTTAGAAAAGCGGTTTTAACATCCATCTGCCAAATCTCATAATCGAAGTGTGCTGCTATAGCTAGCATAATCGAATGGATTTGTAGGTCTCTACCTTTCCGTCTGCGCCTCTTTTCCTCTTGAAAACCCACTTACACCCTATGGGTTTTATCCCTTCGGGTGGGTCAACTAATGTCCATACATTATTGTCCTTCATGGAATCAAGTTCGGATTTCATGGCATCAAGCCATTTATTAGAGTCAGTCCTTTGCATAGCATCCATATAGGTGATCGGATCCTCGTTGTTCTCATCGAGTTCAACAGGATCATCGTTCTGGACCAAGAAACCTAAGTATCTGTCCGGTTGATGTGGTACTCTACCAGATCGCCTTAATGGTGCATCTAAAATGGGTTTTGAGTTTGATCTAATCAACTCAGATTCTAAGGGTTCACTGGTTTGTGTTGTTCCTTCTACTTGATGAACTTCCTCAAGTTCAACATTAGAGCTATTTGTTCCTTCACTAAGGAACTCCTTTTCAAGAAAAACTGCTCTATTACTAATGAACAACTTTTGTTCTTCAGTATTGTAGAAGTAATATCCTTTGGTTTCTTTCGGATAGCCGATAAAAAAATATTTGTCAGATTTGGGTTCAAGTTTGTCTGATTTTGCACGTTTCACATAAGCCGGACACCCCCAGACTCTCAGATAGGTGATAACCGGTTTATGTCCATACCACATCTCATGTGGAGTTTTAGAAACAGACTTACTTGGAACCTTATTAAGAATATGACAAGCTGATTCTAATGCGTATCCCCAAAATGATATTGGCAAGCTTGCAAAACCCATCATGGACCGAACCATGTCTAACAGAGTTCGATTCCTTCTTTCCGACACACCGTTATGTTGCGGTGTTCCAGGAGGAGTCCATTGGGAGAGAATCTCATTCTCCCTTAAATATGTCACAAATCATTGGAAAGGTATTCGCCTCCTCGATCTGATCGAAGGGTCTTAATACATTTTCCTGTTTGTTTTTCTACTTCTTTATGATATAGTTTGAACATTTCAAACGACTCAGATTTATGTCTCATAAGATAGACATAACCGAACCTAGAAAGGTCGTCTGTAAAAGTAATGAAGTAGTAATATCCACCTTTGGCACAAGTGCTCATTGGTCCACATACATCAGTATGTACTAGACTCAATAGCTCTTTGGCTCTTTCACCTTTTCAGTAAAAGATGACTTGGTCATTTTACCAAGAAGACAGATTCACAGGTAGTTAATGATTCACAATCATCAACTCGAAGGATGCCCTCCTGAGTTAACCTGTTTAATCTGTTCTTATTGATATGACCCAGCCGATGGTGCCAAAGATAAATATCTGTGACATCAGTTGTTCTAGGGCGCTTACTTGATTTGTACACTACATTCACAGGCTGTGATAATATATAAATGCCATTAGATAAATGCCCAGTCATTACAGTGACTCCATTCATAATGATATTCAAAGTAACATCCTTTATTGAAATTTCATAATGACTTTTGGCCAGAAGGCCTACAGAAATTACGTTCAACAAGAACGTTGGGCAAAAATGACAATCATTTAGTATAATGACATTTCTATTGAAAACTATTTCAAGAACTCCTAATGCCAGAACTGGAACTAATCTTCCATCGCCGACATTAAGGAATCTTTCATGTCCTCAAATCTTCTAGTGACCTGTAGTCCCTGCAATGAATTGCAAATGTTAAAAGGACTCCCGGTATCCAATACCCAGGTCTGATTATCATATATAGAAAAATTACAAGGTGTTATCATATAAATACCTTGTTGAGCAACATCTTGCCCCTTTTTCTTCTTTGGCCTGTTTGGATCAAGTGTGGCAATGTAAAGAGGACAGTTCCTCTTCCAGTGCCCTTGCATCTTGCAATGAAAGCATTCAGCTTGACTTTTATCAACTTTCTTCTTCTGCATCTGACCCCTTATAGATGTCCTAGCATGTTGCACCTTTTTCTTATTCTTTTTCTTCTTCCCTTTCCCAAAGGGTTGACGCCCTACCTTAGATCCTTCAACCACATTAACCAAACCCTTAGAGAGCTGGTTATCCTTCTCAAAGTTCTGTAACAACCCCAACAAACCGTGGTAGTTGACTGCAGGCTTTGTCATTCGAAAATGAGTAAGGAAAGGTCGAAAGGATGGAGGCAAGGAATTCAGGATCGCATCTTTTCCCAACTGCTCATGTAGGGAAAAGCCGAGCTTGCTTAGGAGTTCTATCTTCTCGATCATATACAATACATGATCAGTGACAGGAGATCCATCCCTCATTCGAGCATTAAAAATAGCACAACTAGTCTTGTGCCTTTCAACATCGTCGGGTGTGCCGAAAGATTCATTCAACGCTTGAATGATTTCTTCTGGCTGAGCATTCTCGAACCGGCGACCGAATTCATCGTTCATTGCTGCTAGCATGATGCAATACACGCTAGTTCTATCATTGAGCCACTTCTGATAAGTGTCTCTCTCAGAACTTTGGTGTTTGCATCAGGTATCTTTGGTGCAGGATTATTCAGATATATAGAATCCTCTCATGCTCAAGGACGATCTTAAGTTTTCTAAACCAGCTATTGAAATTTAAACCATTCAACTTGTCACTATCCAATAGGGACCTTAATGATAAATTAGTGGCCATATTCTGCATAAGGAAAAACTAAAGTTTATTAGTATATAAATTGATTCAGTCTAAAGACTTAGACTTTAGTCTAAAGATTCTCCCACTATTTTGTTCAAATTGGCAGCCTCTACACCCCAATTCGAAGAATTATTCTTAATTCTTTAGTGGGCACTAAGATCTACATAGACTACATACAGGCCCAAGTGAAGCTTGGCCAACCCATATGCATCTAAGAGTAGGTTAAAAACCAATTATTTCCCAAAATAATTCTTAGTGTTCAGTTTTGCCCCATGTACCTCTTCAGCAGGCATGAAGTGCCTCCACTGAAAGTTCTGGTTAGGTCCAACCATTAAATGATATATCAGTGCAACCTATCTATAGACAACCAAGCCCGAGTAAAGCTCGGCCCACCTGACTGTCTATTTAATAGTTACGCTGACTTATCATATAATGAATGATAATTCCGATGGTTGACAAGCACCAGGCATGGAGTGCCTCAATGATTATCAAGACATCGGACTCATTATCACCCACCTGAATGGGAGGCTATGATCTAGTTATCATATAATTATTTCATTTTAAGGACCTAATAATTTTAGAGGATTTAATAATCTAAAAATTGACTAATCAAATTCTTCTACTGAATCTATGAAATCGATAAAACGAAACAAGATTAAGTCAGGTTAAGTGGCACCTAAATCAGTCAGATTGATTTTCTTACAGGCATGGGTCAATCCGAATCAGGTAAATGATCTGAATCATAAATGGTTCACCATATTGACCAGGTAAGTGAGACCGATGGAAGGGATATGCCATTAACTCGTTAAAGATGCATCAATACGAGCAGCTCCCAATTAAAAACCATTCGATCGTTGATCCTAAAGCAACTTGCCAACTCACCTTGACATCATATGGTTAACCAATTTTGATTTGACCATCTAAGAGATTCATGCTCAACCACAGAGCCTAATCTACTTCCATTTAGTTTAATCAAAGGCAAGGACATGATCAACTACAACTATTGTTTGATTTAGAGCATCCTTAACCTAATCTAATTAATTTAGATTTGATCAAATACTCATATAGTCCATTTGATTTAAACCTTAGGGTCTAACCCTTTATGGACCTGATTTAGCTAACCCATAAGGTTAAATATATTTCATGTTTACATAACATCCATGTCATATATTTTGAATCATGCATCACTTGCATTATATAACTACTCATAATTCTTATATTTAGATCATATCTAAAAAGATTATGAATAAATATTTGACATTTAAATAAGACTCTCATAAATATTTGTATGTTACATAGACAACAAGCCATCATATTTCATATCTATGTTTTTATACTAAACATGCAAATATTATGCTTTTATACAATATCAATATGTATCAAATATAAAACATCTCTTGAGAGTGTGTGTAATCTATGTTTTGATGCCAAAGATCAATTTAAATTATCTTTTGACTAAGCATCAATAATCAAAGAACCATAACGACACAATAATATGTCACAGAATACCTCGTTGAATGGGTAATTTGGATTTTTAATCCATACCGAATAGCCTGGTGATCCATTTTAGCTTTGATTACAAAATTAATAGGAGCATTAATTTACATGCAATGAATTAGATCAAGACGAAACCATGCTCTGATACCATTTTTTGTAGGGAGAAACAATCTTCAAGGCATGCATATTTTAATAATTTGATAACAATTATCAATGCAGAAATTTAAAGATTACATATTAATCTATCTAACATGCATCAAGATCATATCTTTGCCTTATACTATAGGATCGTTTGATCTAAATTATACATATAAATTAAATAATCAAGATCATATCTTGATCTTCAAGATGAAAAGTTATACTACTTGTCTTGAAGCCTGCCTTAAGATCTAGGGATCAAATTACTTACCTTAAGAACAGTAGGTAAATCCTTTGTGCTCTGCAGCCGTTCAATTGTTCGGCCTCTAGTATAGTCCACGCGAAGCCCCCAAATGATCGGATTCCTAGGAGTGCTAGCTTCTAGAAAAATAACTTTGCTGATCTTGAATCCTCCCACTTGAATCTTCCTCCAAGATCCACCAAACTTTTGCTAACACCAGAATCACACCAGGATTTTGTGTTCTAACTCTTTAGAATTTCAATCCACGATATATCGTGTGTTGTGTTGTAATCTGGTGAACAATGTCCTTTGTTTTATAGGCTCAATTCAGCCTTTAGCCTATTGAATTCTAACACTTAGAATTCTGTCATGAAAACTAAAGAGTCGTTCTGTGAAAACCAAAGAGACGCAACGTTTGGTTAATTTCAACCTTCGGTGAAAATCTATGAATTCTAACACTTAGAATTCCAACATTTTGTTAATTTCGACACATTCGGTGAAAACCAAAGAGTCATGAATTGTAACATGTTGACCCAATTGATGATTTTGATGATTAACAAACTATTTGAGTATAACAATTGAAGGCTCTAATGATTTTGATTAAGTTTTTCAGATTATAAGTCGATTGAATGATCAAAATCAGGAGTTAAATCTTGTTCTGGATCAAATCTAATGTCTAGGTAAGATTGCAGACATTAGAGTCGACTCCGAGAATCACAGAGCCGACTCCAGTATCTGGCACGGAAGTTAGAGTCGACTTTGAGACTGTTAGAGCCGACTCCAACAGAAAAGATAGAACGTTGATTTTTCTAGCCCCGACTTAGAGTCGACTCCGGGTCTGTTAGAGTCGACTCCAGAAAAGTTTCTTGTTGACCCCAGAAAAGTCAGAGACGACTCCAGAATTAACAGATTAAAGTGTTTCAAGTTAGAGCCGACTCCAGAAAAGTTAGAGTCGACTCCAACCCACCTGGAACGAAAAATCAAATTGTCAGATCAGCTCTAACGGTAATATTTCTATTTTACTTTATTCTAACAGATATATTTTGTTGCAAGGTACACTCCAATGGATAGTTTTCTTTCAAAAATGGTTTGAAAGAAATCTATAAAAAGGGAAGACTATCATTCAAAAACAAGAACGGAAAAACAAAGAAGAAAAACGGAAATAGAGAAATTCCAATTCAAAAATCCGAAAAAGAGAGAGCCTGAATCTCAAGAGAAAAAACCTTCTAGCTCAAACCCACTCCACTCCAAAAAGCTCAAGAGGAATCCAAGGCATTCAAATCAAAGTTTTGGTGGATTTCCCAAATTGAAGAAAGAGGATCAGTTTCTTGCTTTTCAATCATTCTCAACTGCTTCAACTGTGAAGAATCGGAGCTGAGGCTGATTCAATCTAGCAAGGAGAAGAAGAAAAGAAGAAAGAAGAAAAGCTCAAAAGCCAACCAACTACAAATCAGGCTTTTCTAAACCTTGTTCATTTACTTGATTATTTGCTCATTGAGGAGCTGTGTACTTAAAAAATAATATTTCTTTTGTTTGTGTCTAGTTCAATCTGGGGGATTGAACTAGTGGAGGTAGTCTTACCTTGGTACAAGCTTGGTATAGCTTGTGTTAGGGTTTTTGTGCTGGTGAGCCTGAAAAACCGGTTGGGTTCGTTGTGATCCCGGGTGTTGAGAAATTTGGGAGATTGTAATTATTTAATTACCCCAACTTTATTGATTTTGATGATTTCCAAAAGCCATGAGTATTTTAAAGGAAATAATGAGTTTATTTATCAAAAACCTTGAGCTTATTCAAAATGAAAGCAATGGACTCTCAATGTTTAAATTCACTGAGTTTTGAATCAATTTGAAAAAGAAGTTTCAAGCTCTATATTTAAGATTTCAAAAAGGAATTTTTACATGTTATATTTCAATCAATGATTTCTTGAAACATGTCTTGAATTCATGCTTAATGTCATATTTATTGTATTCAAGTCAAAATATCATTTAAAATTATTCTGGGACGAATTTCAAAGTCAATCAAGAAAATTTCTGATTTTTGATACGTTCCGGAGCCGACTCTAGAGTTTCAGAGTCGACTCCAGTAAGTAACAGAGATTTCTGATTGAGTCGACCCTTGGATTTCAAGAGTCGACCCCTGACTCTGTGCGAGCCGACTCCTGGACTGTGTGAGCCGACTCCGCTCAAACAACAGAAAGCATGTTTTTTGAGCGCTTCTCGAGTCGACTCCCCATTTTCTTCGAGTCGACCCCCGACTGTTGGGAGCCGACACTTTGGTTCTTCGCGAGTCGACCCTCTAACATTTTAAATGTTTCTATTTTTAGTAATCGACTTCGAGCCGACTCCCACAGTGCTCGAGTCGACTCCTCGAATTTCTGGGCGCATTTTTCATGACGACACGTCAGCCCCAACGGTAATATTTTCAAATAACGGCTATATTTCTGTGTTTCTAACGGATATATTTTTGCAGAATCTATAAATAGAGGAGTTTTTTTCAAATCAAAAGAAGAAAAAGAAGAGAGAGAAAAAAAGAGAAAAGAAAATCTTTCAAAAGAGGGAAAAACAGAGCTTCATTGGAAAAATCATTTGAGTCAAGAAAAGAGATTCAAAAGGAGTGAAATCAAAGAGAGAGATTCGTGTGCTCCAGTTCTACAATCTACAAAAGTTCAAGAGGAGATCCCAAAGCAACCAAGAGCAATATCAAGATCTTCCAACCTAGAAGAAAAAGAAGAAAAGCTTCAACCAACATCCAAAAGCCCCAAAGCTAGGAGAATCTGTGCTGAGGCCTGATTCCACACTTCAAAGGAGTTGGAGAAGAGAAGCAAAGAAGCCAAGCCTGCATTCAAGCTTATTAATCAGGCTTTTCTAAACCTAAGCTTTATTTTGATTATTCTGCTCAAGAGGAGCTGCTTGTATTCAAACTCTTATTTATTTTCTTGTGTACTGATTCAATCAGTGGATTGAATCAGTGGAGGTAGTTGTACCTCGTTGTAAGCTTGGGATAGCTTACGTTTGGGTTCGTTGTGATCCCGTTAAAAACAACGAGTTGGGTTTTGTGCTGGTAAGCCCGTGTAAAACCGGCTGGGTTCGTTGTGATCCCGGAAAACAACAAGTTTGAGTTGTGAGCTTGTAAAACAACTCGGCTGTAATCTAGGGAGATTATAGTGTGGACCCAAGTGAATCTTGGGAGTGGACGTAGGTGTGGTTGCACCGAACCACTATAAAACCTTGTGTTTGCCGTGCTCATTTGTCTCTCACTCTATTCTTCTTTATTTCTGTTTGTGCATTGCTTATAAGTTAATTTCTCTCTTGCACATCTTGAGTTAATTTGTTTAAAACATTTCAAAAGTCTTAAATTTTTAAGAACCCAATTCACCCCCCCCTCTTGGGTTGCCATCTGGGCCAACAATTGGTATCAGAGCAAGTGCTCATTTAGAATTTGATCTCACGATCAAGGGCTAAAGATCCTTATGGCAACACAAAGTGGTTCATGTTTTGCTGAAGGTCATTCTACGAATAGACCTCCTTTATTTAATGGAACCAACTATTCATATTGGAAAGCTAGAATGAGAATATTCATTCAAGCTTCTGACTATGAATTGTGGGGAGTAATAATGAATGGACCTAGTACACCCACACACGTAGTTGATGGCACTATTGTTCCTAAGCCCGAAAGGGATTGGAATGATAATGATAGGAGAATGGCACAATTAAATGCTAAAGCCATTAACATTTTGTATTGTTCCTTAGATTCTAATGAATTCAACCGAATCTCAACATGTAATTCCGCAAAAGAAATTTGGGATAGGTTGGAAATAACACATGAAGGAACAAGTCAAGTAAAAGAATCAAAGATAAATATTTTGGTTCATAAATATGAATTATTTACCATGGAACAAAATGAAACCATCACATGCATGTTCACTAGATTCACTGATATTGTGAATGGTTTGAAAAGTCTTGGAAAAGTATATACTAACTCTGAGCTTGTTCGCAAAATTCTTAGGTCACTTCCAAGGACTTGGGAAGCCAAGGTGACAGCCATACAAGAAGCCAAAGATCTGAACATCCTACCATTGGAAGAGCTTCTTGGTTCGCTAATGACTCATGAGCTTCAAGTTAAACAACATGTCAATGAGGATGAGTCAAGAAAGAAGAAGACCATCGCCCTCAAGCTGCAAAAGTTGAAGTAAGCAGCAGCGATGATGAAGAGGATGATGATGATGAGACAGCCCTCCTTGCAAGGAAATTCAAGAAGTTTATGCAAAGAAGGAGGCCCTTCCACAAGAAGAGATTTGTATCAAAAATGGAAGGAGAAAAAGAAAAGGATAAGAAAAAGGAAAAGGACAAGGACAAAGAGAAAGAGCCCTTAGTATGTTATGAATGTAAAAAGCCAGGGCATTTTAGATATGACTGTCCTTTACTTAAGAAGGCCTATAAGAAAAAGAAAAAGGCCTACATGGCAACTTGGACTGACAGTGAAGAGTCTTCTTCCGAAGAAGAAGAACAAAAAGAAGTTGCAAATGTTTGCTTCATGGCGGACGACAATGAAGAGGTAAGTACCGAAACCCCCGATGATGAATTTACTTTTGATGAAATGTTTGAAGCATTTAATGAATTGATGATTGATTTCAAGGCTTTGAAAAAGAAACACAAATCTTTGAAAACTGAAAACTTAAATTTAATTAATGAGAAAAATGAGTTAAATCTTGTAGTTAAAGATTTAAAAGATAAAAAGGAAACACTTTTTAATGAAAAGAATGATTTTGCTCATAAGATTGATTTGATTAAATCTGAGAATGAAAATCTAATTAAAGAGAAAGAATCAATCTCTAATGAAAATGATTTTCTAAAGAAAGATGTTAAAAAGTATAAAGACATTGTTGAGAAATTTACTCTAAGCTCAACTAAACTAAATATGATTTTAGATAGTCAAAAAGCAGTTTTTGACAAAGCAGGTTTAGGGTATAACACATTTAGAAAACAAAAATCATTGAAAAATATTTTTGTAAAAGCTAACCAAAGTAATATTACTTGTTTTAAATGTAATCAAAAAGGACATAAATCTTTTGAGTGCAAAACAATAAGTAATAATGAAAAATTAAACACTAAAGGAAAGAAAATTTGGGTTCCGAAAGGAACAATTTTTATTGCTACTAACCATGAAGGACCCAAGAAAGCTTGGGTACCTAAACATAAAGTTTAAATTATGTTGCAGGAATGTCTTGTAGCCAAAAGATCAAAAAAAGTGGTACCTTGATAGTGGCTGCTCAAGACATATGACGGGTGACAAAGATGAATTCATCACCCTGGAAGAAAAGAAAGGTGGAGTTGTTACGTTTGGCGATAATGGTAAAGGTCAAATTATGGGCCTTGGTAAAGTTCGTATAACTCCATCTACATTTATTGATAATGTACTTTATGTTGATGGTTTGAAGCATAATCTAATTAGTATAAGCCAATTATGTGATAAAAACTTTAATGTTTCATTTAAATCTTCAATATGCACTGTAACTAATTCTATTGATAATAGCATTGTATTTACTGGTTATAGACATGGCAATGTTTACTTGGTTGATCTAGAAAAATTATCTTTGAGTGATCATTGCTTGATTGCTGACAATGCTAATATAAATGAAATTAGTTGGTTGTGGCATCGTAGATTAGGTCATGCAAGCACACACCTTATTTCAAAATTAATTAAAATGGATTTAGTTAAAGGCTTACCTAAACTAGTTTTTGAAAACAACAAAATATGTGATGCATGTCAATTTGGAAAACAAACAAGAAGTTCTTTCAAATCTAAAAATGTTGTTTCAACTTCTAGGCCATTAGAGCTACTTCACATGGACCTTTTTGGACCAACTAGAACCACAAGTCTAGGAGGAAAGAAATATGGTCTAGTGATTGTAGATGATTATTCTAGATATACTTGGGTACTGTTTTTAGCTCACAAAGATGAGACTTTCTCGATATTCCTGAAATTCTTCAAGAAAGTCACAAATGAGAAAAACACTACCATAGTATCTCTAAGAAGTGATCATGGAACTGAATTTGAAAATCACTTATTTGAAAGTTTCTGCACTGAAAATGGTATTAATCATAATTTTTCAGCCCCTAGGACTCCACAGCAAAATGGTGTAGTTGAAAGGAAAAATAGGACTCTAGAAGACATGGCCCGTACCATGCTATGCGAAAGTAACCTACCAAAGTACTTTTGGGCGGAAGCTATTAACACAGCATGCTACATCTTAAATCGAGCCCTAATAAGACCAATCTTAAAGAAAACACCTTATGAATTATGGAATGAAAGAAAACCCAATATAAAATACTTTCATGCATTTGGATGTAAATGTTTTATTCATAATAATGGTAAAAACAATTTAGGAAAATTTGATGCTAAATCTGATGAAGGAATCTTTTTAGGATATTCAACAACTAGTAAAGCTTATAGAGTATTTAACAAGAAAACCTTAGTAGTTGAAGAATCCATTCATATAGTTTTCGATGAGTCTTTAGCATCTAGTTCTGAAAAGCTTGATGATGAGGAAGATACAAACATAATTGAAAAAGATCTTGAAAAACTTAATATTGAAGTATCTTCAGATCATGAGCAAGAAGCTAAAGATGATGATTCACATAAGGACGATGATATTAATATTGATCATAATGATATAGATCTTCCAAGAGACTGGAGATATGCTCATAGTCATCCCAAGGAATTGATTATAGGTGATCCATCTCAAGGAATAAGAACTAGATCATATATGAGAAATAGTAATCATCTTGCATTTGTATCACAAATTGAACCTAAAACTATTGAAGAAGCTGAAAAAGATAATAATTGGATGTTAGCAATGCAAGAAGAATTAAATCAATTTACAAGAAATAATGTATGGACTTTAGTGAAAGACCTAAAAATCATTCAGTAATAGGATCAAAATGGATTTTTAGAAATAAACTAGATGAAAATGGCATAGTAATTAGAAACAAAGCTAGATTAGTTGCAAAAGGATATAATCAAGAGGAAGGTATTGATTTTGATGAAACCTTTGCACCAGTAGCTAGATTAGAAGCCATTAGACTTTTACTTGCATTTGCATGTCATATGAATTTTAACTTATTTCAAATGGATGTTAAAAGCGCATTTTTAAATGGTTTTATAAATGAAGAAGTTTATGTTGAACAACCACCAGGTTTTGAAGATCACGAATTTTCAAATCACGTCTTTAAATTGCACAAAGCTTTATATGGTTTGAAACAAGCACCTAGAGCTTGGTATGATAGGCTAAGTAAATTTTTAATTGAAAATGATTTCACAAGAGGAAATGTAGATAAAACATTATTTTTGAAAAGAAAAAGTAAAGATTTACTTGTAGTACAAATATACGTTGATGACATTATTTTTGGTGCTACTAACAATATTCTATGTCAAGATTTTGCCAAGTTAATGCAGGGCGAATTTGAAATGAGCATGATGGGAGAACTCAACTTCTTCCTTGGACTCCAAATCAAACAAAGCAAAGAGGGAATCTTCATCAACCAAACAAAATACACAAGAGAAATCCTAAAGAAGTTTGGTATGGAATCAATTAAACCCCTCGGAACACCAATGAGTCCTTCATGCAAGCTGGACAAAGATGAAGAAGGTAAGAAGGTTGATCAAAATATTATCGAGGTATTATCGGATCCCTTCTTTATTTAACTGCAAGTAGACCAGATATTATGTTTGCTGTATGTTATGTGCTAGATTTCAATCAGAACCTAAAGAATCACATTTAATTGCTGTTAAAAGAATATAAGATATCTAAATGGAACAAAAAATGTAGGTTTATGGTATTCTAGAGACTCACATTAAATCTATTGCATACTCAGATTCTGATTATGCTGGATGTAAGTTAGATAGAAAAAGCACAAGTGGTGCATGCCAATTCTTAGGAAGTAACTTAATCTCATGGTTTAGCAAAAAGCAAAATTCAGTTGCATTATCAACTACTGAAGCTGAATATGTAGCGGCTGGAAGTTGCTGTGCGCAAATCCTATGGATTAAGCGACAACTTGAAGACTATGGTATCACACTTAATAAGACACCCATAAAATGTGATAATACAAGCGCAATCAATTTAACTAAAAATCCAATTCAACATTCAAGGACAAAACACATAGAAATTAGATATCACTTTATAAGAGAACATGTAACTAATGAAGAAATTTGTCTTGAATATGTTAACACTGAAGAACAATTAGCTGATATTTTTACAAAACCTTTAAGCGAAGAAAGATTTTGTTATCTTAGAGGAGAATTAGGGATTTGTGATCCTTTGGAATAGATTTTGAAACCCCTAAGGAAATGTATCTAGAGTTCTTTCAATTTCTCAAAATCTTAAGGAAATTTTATCTAGAACTCATATCAATTTGATCTCTCAAAATCCATGATTTTTAATCACACTCAAAGATCAAATTCCGGACTCATTTCAGATTCTCTGAATCTTTATTTTTTTTCTCTGAAATGGTCTCGGAGCCGACTCGGACAGTATCGGAGTCGACCCTGTTTCTGTTGAAACTCGGGAGCCGACCCCCGCTCTGCGCGAGTCGACTCGATTTCGGGTCCGTGCTCTGTGACTACTCGGGAGCCGACTCCACGCTTTGCGCGAGTCGACTCGACGTGGTCCCAGTTGATTATCTAGGGCACGAGTCGACCCCACGGACATTTCAATCATTTCTAATCATTCCAAATCTTTCCAAAGCTTTCCCAAACCCTCCAAAACTCAAAAACCTCTGATTATTCACTCCATCTAGATCTATGGCACCTAAAACCCGTGGAGCTAGCAGTAGTGGCGCCGGATTGAAGAGGAAACGGACCGTTCGACGACCCGTCCGCGAGCCGTCTCCGGATTCGTCTTCTACACCTTCTCCGAGTGGTTCTCCTGTTCCAGCTACCACTCTTCAGGTAGATCACCTTGCCAGTAGAGTTGTTACAACCGGTAGAAGGTTGATTTGAGTTATTTGAGAATGAAGGTTTTATAATAGGTAGACAGTTGATTGAGATGGGACTTGAGAAAATGTGTTCACTGGATTGTCCCACGTATCCTGCACTAGTTAAGGAGTTTTACAAAATTTGACTAGAGGTGATGATGGTTTAGTGAGTGTAGTGAGAGGCATTGGACTGAATATCACTGCCACTATTCTATCTAGACTGTTAGATTTGCCCCTGTCTGGACCATCCACTTATGCCCCAGAGGATAGATCGCCTGCCCTCACAAGATTATTGAACAGAAATTTTGAGGGTTTTGAAGAAGTTTTTGCAAATCCAATTGCCTTTGGAGCTGAGGTTACTTCACAATATCTGCAGTAGGGTATTGTTTCCCAAGACTGGCAGATTTGATTATGTATCTGAGAGAGATATTTTTATTATGGATGCTGTTTCTGGGAAGCCTATTAATTTGCCTCGGATGATCATTTGGTACATTGCTGATTGTGGAGGGAAGAAGAAGTCAAGTTTACCCTATGGCATGGTTCTAACGAAGTTATTTCAAAGCCAAGGGATTGCATTTGGTGATAGTGAGCCAAAGAAGGAATTAAGGCATACTGATTATTACTCTTTGGCTACTATTCATCGAATGGGTTTTGTTAAGAGGAATGGAAGATGGGAGAGGAAGAATATTGCAGAGGACAGAGCTATGGATGCTGAGGCCCCCAGACCATCTGTGAGACATTCTTCACCTGAGCCTCCTCAGAGCTCTTCTGTTCCAGATTCTGTTCCAGCCCTGCCCCTGTTCCTGTTCCTGCTCCAGCTCAGACATCTACTTTATCATCTGTAGCTTTTCTGATGTTCAGTTAGATCAGCTTAGATCCTTATTCAAATCTGAGATTAGTGAGCATGAAAATAGATTGAAAAATGAATTTGATGAAAAGTTTATGAATTTGAAAGAAGCTTTGTATTCACTTAGTGATCGGGTTGCATCTATTGAATCTACTCTTAGTTCATCCACCAGCTCCTTAAGTGAAGACTTGAAGAATATTTTTGGAGAGCTTAAGGATATCTGTGGTGACTCAGAGACCTATTCCCAGTGCAACGCCGAGCTTCAGGATAAGATTTAACTGCTTGTACTTTTGTAAATGAA
>UESW01004968.1:35725-64912 GCA_900491605.1 Calamus simplicifolius | reverse complement strand
CTAAAGATAATGATTCGCCTAATGCTGATGTTATTAATACTAATCATAATGATGTAGATCTACCAAGAGATTGGAGATACGCTTATAGTCATCCCAAGGAATTGATTATAGGTGATCCATCTCAAGGAATAAGAACTAGATCATCTATGAGAAATATTAGTAATCACCTTGCATTTGTTTCTCAAATTGAACCTAAAACCATTGAAGAAGCTGAAAAAGATAATAATTGGATGTTAGCTATGCAAGAAGAATTAAACCAATTCACTAGAAATAATGTATGGACATTAGTGGAAAGACCTAAAGATCATTCTGTTATAGGATCAAAATGGGTTTTTAGAAATAAACTAGATGAAAATGGCATAGTAATTAGAAACAAAGCTAGATTAGTTGCAAAAGGATATAATCAAGAAGAAGGTATTGATTTTGATGAAACCTTTGCACCTGTAGCTAGATTAGAAGCCATTAGGCTATTACTTGCATTTGCATGTCATATGAACTTTAATTTATTTCAAATGGATGTCAAAAGTGCATTTTTAAATGGATTAATAAATGAAGAAGTATTTGTTGAACAACCACCGGGATTTGAAGATCATGAATTTCCAAATCATGTTTTTAAATTGCACAAAGCTTTATATGGTTTGAAACAAGCACCTAGAGCTTGGTATGATAGACTAAGTAAATTTTGATTGAAAATGATTTTACAAGAGAAATGTTGATAAAACATTGTTTTTGAAAAGAAAAGATAAAGATTTACTTGTAGTTCAAATTTATGTTGATGACATTGTATTTGGTGCTACTAACAATCTTCTATGTCAAGAGTTTGCTAAGTTAATGCAGGGAGAATTTGAAATGAGCATGATGGGAGAACTCAATTTCTTCCTTGGACTCCAAATCAAACAAAGCAAAGAGGGAATCTTTATCAACCAAACAAAGTACACAAGAGAAATTCTAAAGAAGTTTGGTATGGAATCAATCAAACCCCTCGGAACACCAATGAGTCCTTCATGCAAGCTGGACAAAGATGAAGAAGGTAAGAAGGTTGATCAAAAATATTATCGAGGTATAATCGATCCCTACTTTACTTAACTACAAGTAGACCAGACATAATGTTTGCTGTTTGCTTAAGTGCTAGATTTCAGTCTGAACCTAAAGAATCACATTTAATTGCTGTTAAAAGAATTCTTAGATACCTTAGTGGAACAAAAAATGTAGGTTTATGGTATTCTAGAGACTCAACATTAAATCTGATTGCTTATTCTGATTCTGATTATGCTGGATGTAAGTTAGATAGAAAAAGCACAAGTGGTGCATGCCAATTTTTAGGAAGTAACTTAATCTCATGGTTTAGCAAAAAGCAAAATTCGGTTGCATTATCTACTGCTGAAGCAGAATATGTTGCAGCTGAAAGTTGCTGTGCTCAAATCCTATGGATTAAGAGACAACTTGAAGACTATGGTATCACACTTGATAAGACACCTATAAGATGTGATAATACAAGTGCAATCAATCTAACTAAAAATCCAATTCAACACTCAAGAACAAAGCATATTGAAATTAGATATCACTTTATAAGAGAACATGTTGCCAATAACGAAATTTGTCTTGATTATGTGAATACTGAAGAACAACTGGCAGATATATTTACAAAACCCTTAAGTGAAGAGAGATTTTGTTATCTTAGAGGAGAATTAGGAGTTTGTGATCCTTTGGAATAATTTTCTAAAACTCTTAAGAACAACTATCTAGATTTCATCAATTTCTTGAAAAATCTCGATATTCAATAAGGAAATCTATCTAGATCTTGATTCATTGTTTCCCAATTGCTAAGGAATATTTATCTAGAGTTTGATGATTAATTTGAATAGTTTCAGATCCTTGAAACTTGATTTTTTATCTCTGAAACTGTTAGAGTCGACTCTAACAGTTTGTGGAGTCGACACCTTAGTTTTTGATGTTCTGTCTAAGCAATTAGAGCCGACTCTGGCTTCTGTAGAGCCGACTCTAATTCGAGCGCTGACAGACTTTCTGGTTCGGAGCCGACACCCAGTTTTCGGGAGTCGACTCTAGGTCGAACTAGGTCAAAAATAAAAAGGCGAAGTCGACCCCAAATCATTTTATCCGTCTCCCAAAACCCCTCCAAGGGGTTCCAAAGCCTTTCCAACCTCCCCAATCTTCTCAAAACCTTTGATTACACATTCCAATCAACTCAATGGCACCCAAGAGGCGCGTTTCATCGGAGGAGCATCCGTTCCCACGAGGTGACGCACGATTCGGAGGCAACCCTCGCCATCCTCTCTTCGGCCACTCAAGAAGATTCCCCTCCTTCACCCTCTTCACCCAAAGTAGATCAACTAGCCGGTAAGACTATCACAACTGGAAGGAAGGTCAACTTTGATTTCTTTGAGTCGGAGGGCTTCTCAATAGGAAGATGTTTAAAAGAAATGGGGTGGAAAAAGATTTGTTCATTAGATATCCCCACTTATCCTGCCCTAGTGAGAGAATTTACAATGATTTGAGTAGAGGAGAAGGCGGTTTAGTCAGTATTGTAAGAGGAACTAGAGTTGTAATAACTGCTAAAATCCTTGGAAATCTGTAGGAAATGCCCACAATTGGTATTATGGAATATCAGCATGATGATAGAAGTGGTGCATTGTCAAGAATGTTAGGGAGGGATGTAACCGAGTTTGAGGAAATTCTTGCTAATCAATTAAATCGGGAGCTCAGGTTACTACACAACATATGTGGAAGAATTTTATTCCCCAAAATTGGTAGATTTGAGTACGTCTCGGAGCGAGACATTCTTTTGATGGATTGTATTATAACTGGAAGGCCAGTCAACCTAGCTGGCATGATGATTGGTTATATGGCAGAGGCTGCTACAAAGAAAAGATCTACACTGCCATATGGTATGGTTCTGACATTGATCTTTAGAAGACAAGGTGTGCTAATTATGGATAATGAACCCCTAAGGAAATTAAGGCACACTGACTATTATAGTATTTCTACTATTCATTGGATGGGCTTCAAGAAGTTAAATGGTATCTGGATGAAAGGAGGACGAGAAGAAAGAGCTGAGAGAGATAGAACTGAAGATGCCAGAGTAGAAGATATCCCTGGACCATCCACTGCGGGACCATCAGTCCCTGATCCATTTATTGCGGACCATCTACAGCTGGACCTTCAGAAGCTGGACCAAGCACAGTTCCCTCTCCTCCACATCTGTCTGTTACTGCTTCTGGGAGATTCTCTGATGAGCAGATTGGTCAGTTGAGAGCCTTGCTTGCTGAATATGACAGTCAGAGATCTCATGAGATTAATCAATTAAAAGAAGACTTCAATCAGCTAAAAGAAGAACTTAACTCGAGACTTGACATGATTTCCTTTTCCATAAGCAATTCTGTTGAATCCTTTGGTGCTGAACTTCACAAAATCTTTGAAAGGATGGAAGGCATTGCTGATGGCTCGGGATCTTATGTTCATGCAACTGGTCAACTGAAGAAGGACATTGACCTTGCAGTCTCACAGATTGAAGCTTGTCTTGAAAATTTTAAGAAATCTCAAAAAGATGATGTAATGGAAATCATAGGTCACTTGAAGAAAATTGTATTCAAACATATCTGACTTTGATTTTGATTTTGATACTCTTTTGTATCTTAGGTTCTCCAGGTTTACTTTATCTTGATAGTTTGTATTTAGGAATTTTGAGTATCTAATGTATCTCACTTTGGAATGCACTTGAATCAACTTATGTAATGTTTCTTACTTATGTAATGCAATTACACATTTTCAAATCTGTCTATGATTGACTGCTTGAATCCCTATGTCTTATTGAACCAACAAATTTTCTCTAATAACTTTCTTTATCTAATACTCTCTTATTGCTGATAACAAAAAAGGGGGAAGATGGTTGAATATGCAAAAAAAAAGACTTGAAATTTTAATGAGAGATGGTTGAATATGCAAAAAGAAAGAAAGAAAGGGGGAGAAATGATTGTTTATGCAAAAATAAAGAGACTTGAAATTTTAATCAGTTCAATTAAAATTCAATTTTTATATATAGGGGGAGCTTAACAACAAGCTTAATTGCAATTTTCTGTACATTTAGTTTAAATGTTCATAATTAATGGCTTATATAGAACTCATGCATAATTTTAAAAGTTCACTTTGAATATTGGCATCAAATCCTTCATTAAAAATGTTTTAAGCTTTAAAATGACTATAATCTTTAGTTCGAATGAATTTTTTGAATGCATATACTCAAAGTTTTTGTTATCATCAAAAAGGGAGATTGTTGACCCAATTGATGATTTTGATGATTAACAAAACTATTTGAGTATAACAATTGAAGGCTCTAATGATTTTGATTAAGTTTTTCAGATTATAAGTCGATTGAATGATCAAAATCAGGAGTTAAATCTTGTTCTGATCGAATCTAATGTCTAGGTAAGATTGCAGACATTAGAGTCGACTCGAGAATCACAGAGCCGACTCCAGTATCTGGCACAGAAGTTAGAGTCGACTCCGAGACTGTTAGAGCCGACTCCAACAGAAAAGACAGAACGTTAATTTTTCTGGCCCCGACTTAGAGTCGACTCCGGGTCTGTTAGAGTCGACTCCAGAAAAGTTTCTTGTCGACCCCAGAAAAGTCAGAGACGACTCCAGAATTAACGGATTAAAGTGTTTCGAGTTAGAGCCGACTCCAGAAAAGTTAGAGTCGACTCCAACCCACCTGAAACGAAAAATCAAATTGCTAGATCAGCTCTAACGGTAATATTTCTATTTTACTTTATTTCTAACGGATATATTTTGTTGCAAGGTACACTCCAACGGATAGTTTTCTTCCAAAAATGGTTTGAAAGAAATCTATAAAAAGGAAGACTATCATTCAAAAACAAGAACGGAAAAACAAAGAAGAAAAACGGAAATAGAGAAATCCCAATTCAAAAATCCGAAAAAGAGAGAGCCTGAATCTCAAGAGAAAAAACCTTCTAGCTCAAATCCACTCCACTCCAAAAAGCTCAAGAGGAATCCAAGGCATTCAAATCAAAGTTTTGGTGGATTTCCCAAATTGAAGAAAGAGGATCAGTTTCTTGCTTTTCAATCCTTCTCAACTGCTTCAACTGTGAAGAATCGAAGCTGAGGCTTGATTCAATCTAGCAAGGAGAAGAAGAAAAGAAGAAAAGCTCAAAAACCAACCAACTACAAATCAGGCTTTTCTAAACCTTGTTCATTTACTTAATTATTTGCTCATTGAGGAGCTGTGTACTTGAAAAATAATATTTCTTTTGTTTGTGTCTAGTTCAATCTGGGGATTGAACTAGTGGAGGTAGTCTTACCTCGGTACAAGCTTGGTATAGCTTGTGTTAGGATTTTTGTGCTGGTGAGCCTGGAAAACTGGCTGGGTTCGTTGTGATCCCGGGAAAATAATAAGTTTGAGTTGTGAGCTTGTAAAACAACTCAGCTGTAATCAAGAAAGATTATAGTGTGGACCCAAGTGAATCTTGGGAGTGGACGTAGGTGTTGGATACACCGAACCACTATAAAATCTTTGTGTTTGCCGTGTCTCCTTTATCTCTATCTCTATCTGTATCTTATTGATTGTATTTTGTTTTTGCATCTGCATTCACTTTCACTCACACTAAGCAAACAAATATTTCAAAAGGTTTAAATTTTTTTAAAGAACCCAATTCACCCCCCCCCCTCTTGGGTTGTCATCTGGGCCAACATAACACTTAGAATTTCATCACTGGTTAATTCAAAGAGGTACATGAATTCTAACACTTAGAATTCCAACTGACCGTTTGGAGAAGATTAATGTTATACATTAAATTCTACACGAGAATTTAATCTCTCATGAGATGAGATTTCAACCATCTCATAATGTGAGATCCTTATGCGAGAAAACTCTTTTCACACATGGGGTTTGGGTTTTGGTTTAAGCTGATTTGAATTTATTGGATTGAACCTACATAGATCATGGTCCTAGCCCAAATCAAATTTGACTAGTCCTGAATCTATTTAAATCCAAATCAAGTCTAATTTCAAATCAATATTTGAAATTGATTAGTCCTTCTAATAGACTTAAACCTAATTGAATCTTATTCACTTGTACTTAACCCAATTGAGATAATTTAATCAATCAAATTGATTAATTAAATCATATATGATTCTCAATCGTTGATTAGCAAATAGATCATCCTAGGAAACTTCAATGTGTATGACTCTCTAGGTTCGAACCTAAGCCGGTAGCATAGGAGCAACTTTCTATACTAATCGATATGCCCATCTAGCAATGGAACCCGACGTCCGGATAGGTCGAAGAGTTGCCGAACAAACTCCAAGAACCCTAAGAAATAGTTACCGTATAATTCATCCTTTTGACCACAAATGCTAAGGATGGCTTAAGAGCCTGTCAACTCTAAACAGCAAATCCATAAAGTGATTTCAACTTTAGTGATCATGTGACCTTCACATGAAGTGCCTTGGCCAAGGTCTTGCTAAATTAAAACATAAGCATTTCTCCTTTTAACGGGATAGGTCAAATTCCATCTTGATCAACAACTGACTACCATAAGTACTTGACTGCACCTAGTAACCTATCGTAGCTGGATTAAAAATTCAGGTGGTTTGGCACCTAAGTGCAATGAGTTGCTTGCAAGTCATCGGTTGTGATCTTCAGGTCTGTAGGATACTTATACCCATATCTTTTCGGATTAACTCTTGATAGCAGAGTATCCGAAAATGAGTCATGTTAGATGAAATGTACTCCTACACTTTCATCTATATGTCATACCAGTGTCTCTACACTCCTTGGTTAAGAGGACAGCCAACTAATATGATATACAACGTCCTATAATTGATAGTACTATGGTCGCGAACTCTTTTGAGGACCTTCAAAGATAAATCCTCCTTTATTATGAAGGAAGATCCTGAGGGCTTTATTACTATTAGGAGTTTTAAGAAGTGTTCTGTAATGAATAAACTGCCAAATAACTTTATTAATATATCAATTTATATGTAATTTACATTAGCACAATCATCAAATGATTGGCTTTAGGATATAATTCCCAACATTTTCTTCATCTTGCAATGCTCTAAAGTATTTAGCATGAAATGATGGGAGCAAGACTATGATCATCTCTTGACATATCTACTGATTAATTTTTGTATTAATGAGCATATAGAGACATGTGAATGTATGTTTAACAAAATATTCAAGATACATCCACTAGCTAAATATTTCTTGGAAAAATAGTGTCTATGAAAGGATAAAATCAATTAAATATTCATACACTCATATGTATGTATGTATGTGAGAGTGAGATAGTTTATGGGTTAGCAACTGAACTTTTTTTTTCTATAATATTTATCCTAATATATCATTAAAAATTGGCACAATCTATTCTTTTTGATTTATTATAAATATCCTAATATGTGTTGTAGACATTGCAAGGTTATTATTATTAGTCTCCACTTTGCTTAGGTATTTTTTTACAATTTTTCACTATTATATTGTTGAGAAATTTTTTTATTAATATTGTATTAACAAAATTTATTTTTAGTCTCATTGTACATGCATATATTTGTTTAAGCGTATGAATAGGCATCATTCAACATTCACTCTTTATGTGTTGGTTTTCTTCGATAATTGCTATTGGCTTAACTAATAAGGACTAGTGACATCTTTTCAATTCAATAAATAATGACTTTACTGACCATAACTAAATTTACCTAATGCATTCAGAGGCATCATATATTTTGATGTAAATATTAACATCAATCAATTTTTGAGCTAACATTTCATAATCAAATTAGTTTTGTCATAAGTTTGACTATGTTAGTATTAGTGAACTCACTCTACTAAGCATAATTCTTATTTTTTCCATGAGGAAGAAGGGAAAAAATATTCATAACTTGCTTAACTCAAAACTTTCAAGAAAAAGTTTAAAAGCAAGATTTAAGACTCCTTTTCTTTTATTAATGATCTCTTAAAGTGAGTTATGAAGTTATATTTATGCTAGTGAAGTCTATCCTTTCACAATTCAAATTGATTTCCTTTTGAGTTCAAATAGGATATAATTTTTTCGAAATAGATTTGACTAGTAAAAAAATTCATGAAAAAGCTAAAATTCTATGAGAGATAAATATCAACTTTTACATCAATTGGGTGGGCATAACAAAGAAATTGTGCCTATTTTTATCCCAATAAGTGATGATATAAGCCTTTTGGACTGATAATGAAACATTGAGTTGGTGAGCATGGGAATGTATAACTTGAATACATAGGCCTTTATAGTAGCAATAGTTAATAAGGAGGTGACACAAGGAGCTAAACATATATAAACAAACAATTAAAACTTTAGTAACATTAATCAAGAGTACAGATGGATGCCCTTTAATTGATGAAGGTGTGTTTAACTATACATGGTTTTCCCATTTAGAGAACCATGAATAATAATTGCATGTTGACCTCCCAACAATATCAAGTACAATTAATTTTGGATTTATCAAGGTTGATACCTCAACTCAAAAAGAGATAATCGAGAGAGTATTATTGCTAAATGACGTAAAGGCAGCATATAAAATTAATACATTTAATGCCAATTCTGAAAGGTATCTTTAAAAGCATAAGAAGACTTATATGCAAAAGATCATCTTTTTTATATAATAAAATAAAGCAACTTGTATCAAATTTATCAAGCTTGTGCTTTTAAACATTATTCCAAAGGTATGACTCATCTTCAATTTACTTGCAATTAACGGACCATTTAATTACATCTTTTAAAAATGAAAATTTCGCATCTTCCTGCATATCATCATAAATAAAAAATAACTCCTTGCAATGAGCATATAATTAATTAAGAATTATCTTCCAATTATCTTTTTTCTCAAGACAATCGCTTTCATTGAAAATTAGTTAACCCTCTTTATTTGAGACAATAGAAACTATATATACTCTCGCCTCTTGATAACAAATTAGTAACAACTACATATTCTAGTAATTAAGGATTGGCATGGTAAGCTATGTACTTAAGAATGCATCATAAATGCATGAGATATACCTTTAAGGAAATCATCTTTATGTAGGATGCCATATATAACACTTTCTAGAATCAAAACTCCTGCATAAATGATCAAAGAATAATAATCATAAATTCTATCATAAAAAAGCTTTTTATACTCTGCTACTCATACCATTTTTTTTCTTTTTTTTGGTATAGGCGGACGATCACACAAGTCTCGTGCGAATCAACCGAGAAAGGTCAGAGTACAAAATTTGTAGCAGTAAAGAAGGACAAGTGTCACGCCCCAGACCCAAATATCGGGCTAGGGGGACAACCCGCCACGTGCCGGGCACGCAAGGCGTCACAAAATTTTTACACATAACATTATTATATATATTCAAGCCAAACACATCACTGAATACTAAAAGTTCTGGGTTACAAACCCTTACACACCACAATAATAAAGTCTGGGCATCAAGCCCTACACATATGTAATACTGGGGTTACAACAAAATAATGGTCTTGTTTTATTTAATAGAAGATCCATCACCCCACCAATCCATCTTCAACCTCGTGGCTCTGACAAAAACATTGTAAGATTTTTGTGAGCTACGCTCAGTAAGTAAGTCACGTTATACAGTAAATCATAGCATAGCAATCAATAAGCACATAAATGATCTGCATGCTTAAACATTCCACAAGTACTCAAACATGCAATGTAAGTAAACCCACTGTTTATACTCTCAATGGTAACTGTAAATGTGACCCACGGCCCTGCAATATCTCAATAGTGTACCAACAAGCATCCCCCTACTGAAAGGGTCAGATACTAGGGTCACGCCATATCATAATCCACCAGAACACATACTCTATATGTGTGATGCCACCTCGAACCAAGCAGAACACATCCTCTAGATGTGTGATGCCACCTCATAGAACTCATAACACATCCTCTAGATGCGTGATGCCATAGCGAACCCAAGCAGAACACATCCTCTAGATGTGTGATGGCATAAACGAGCAGAACACGTCCTCTAGACGTGTAGGTGGCATAAACAAGCAGAACACATCCTCTAGACGTGTAGGTGGCATAAACAAGCAGAACACGTCCTCTAGACGTGTGTGGTATGACATGATAAAGGAGAACCGCGGCGACACATAACAGTACCTCACATCACATGCACTCATCATATCAATAACAACTATATATTGCATAAACACTGGATTATACTTACTGAACAATTGCATGTAATATATCACATCAATGTCATAATAACTGCATCTCTCATGCATAGCATCCACATATGAAATCATAGCACATAAACAGCCATGTGTTCATAATATTCACAACTTACCAATATCCATAACAATTCTTCATGTCACAATATAATTCACAATTTAAATATTCATGAATTAATTATTAAATACTGATAACTGGCTTACTTACCTCAGTACGCAATCCAACAGGTATATATCAGCTAGTCAGATGTCTGAGCACCTACAGGATCATTTACACAATTAATTTATTAGCAAAGAATATTAAAATGACCTTAGAATTTCTACCCAGACTAGTTCACGGGCCCTACTTTGGGCTCGAATACCTCCCACTATACACACCCATTGGGGAAGTAAAAATACCCAAGAAACTAGAATTCACCCAGATTCTAGCCATATAATTATTTTGCTAATCCCGGTCCCGTTACGGGGCCCAAAATCTAGCCCAAAACTGGCTCACTGCACGGCCCAAAAGGCCTGAACCGGCCGGCCCAGCCGGCCCGGTTCAACCCCTTCCACCCGATCCCCTGTTTCACCGAACAGGGGACGGGAACTTAGCCGGCGGCCGGGGCCGCCGCCGGCCAAATTGAGGGCGGCCCGGCCGCCGGTGGCCGGGCCAGAGCCGACCGCCGCCGTGGCCGGCCGCCAAACCTCCTCCTCTCCCTCAATTTCTCTCTCTTCTCATTCTCTCCGCGCGGCACATCACTGTGCCGGCGGCACGGCCGGCCACCTTGGCCGGCCGGACCTCCACCGGACGCACGCCCGGCGCCGGTGGAGGCGACAGGCCGAAGCTCGGGCCCGGCGAGGCGGCGAGCACGCCGCCGGGCCCGAACCAACCGGTTCGGCTTCCGCCACCGCGCGAGAGAAGGGCCAATTGGCCCTCTCTCTCTTCTCTCTCTCCACCACCACCCCGCCGGACGCCTCCCCCGGCGCCGGCGGGGTCGCCGGCCAAATCTCAGGCCCGGCGAGGCGGCGAGCACGCCGCCGGGCCTGAACCAAGGATCGACCGGCCTCCCTCCCTTTCTCTCATCCCGCTGTCTCTCTCTCTCTCTCTCTCTCTCTCTCTCTCTCTGGATCTCTCTCTCTCTCTCGGCTCTCTCTCTCTCTGGCTCTGGGCATTACCTGGAAGAGGTAGGGTGAAAGGGAGTCATCCTCCAACTCCTTTTATTCTCCCAGGCGAGCTCGGATCGAAGATGGGAACCCATCCGACAGCGAAGACCCAAGAAACCAGACGTCGCATGGGGACTAAACGTCAGAATCAAGACCAGGTGTCCCCAAAAATAAATACTAAGAGTTACATTCCCCCATAATAATTTACCGGGGTTACATTCTCCCCCCTTATAAAAATTTTGTCCTCGAAATTGATATACATCCAATAGAATACAAATCCAAATTTTCTATCTCATAATCAACTAAATTTCATTCAAAAGTCACCGTCATCGATACATCGTTGATCTGAAATAAGATACAAATAATTATGGACGTTTCTTTTCATTTTCTCCTTAGACTCCCAGATAATCTCCCTTAGAATAATTACTCCGCTGAACTTTGACATAAGGAATACTACACCATCTCAGAACTTAATCCTTGCGGTCCACAATGTGCACACAAGATGATCTTCATAGGTCAATTCTTTCTTAAGCTAAATTGGTTCAAGTAACGGGGGTTTGAAATATACCTCCTCAGTCATAAAGATATGAAACACATTGAACACCCCAAAGAGTAATGAAGACAGTGCTAAGCTATAAGCCACCTCCTATTCTTGATCAAAATCTCAAATGGCCCAATAATTGTGGACTCAATTCACCTCTAAACACAAATCTCATCATATCATTGTTAGTAAGACTTCCAAATGATTTTCAACCTGAAATTTCAAATCTTTCTTTTTAACATCAACATAACTTTTCTATTAACTCTGAGCTACATGAAGCTGCTTTAATTAATGATACTTTTCATAGTTGTTAAACCAGCTCAGTAACCAAAATTTTCTCTCTCTCATTCATCTCAATATGAAGGGAATCTACACCTTATATCATAGACAATTGAAATGAATCCATTTGAATATTGGCTTGGTAATCAATAAATAAGCAATTTCACTAAGGGTAAAAGCTATACCAAGCACTCCTAAATCCATTACACAGGCTCGCAGTATATCATCTAAAATCTAATTGGTTCATGCAGATTGTCCATCTATTTGAGGGTGGAAGGCTGGACAGAAATTCAGCTTAATTCACTAAGCCTTATGAAAACATCATCAAATTAAAAGAGTGAGACAAATGGGTTCAGACTCAATTTACGCAGTTTACCATTAAACCAAAAACAAATATTAACATTTTATCCGCTAAAATTTCATCCTCAAATTAAATGTCCACAATTTTGTACCATTAAAGATACTCACTAGCAAACTTTTATTTCATTCCCAAGTACCCAAATGACATGTCCAACTTTCAAAATTAATTTGATCTTTCTACCAAATAAAATTGAATTCCTTAAGAAGTATTTCTTTGAATTAGATATAAGATAGTTTCCTTCCAATGCTCTCTCAACTCATATGCCATTAATCATTACGACACTTATTTTAATCATCATAACATACTTGGTTTCACTCTTGAATACTTCAAGCTAACATCAATGAACATTATGCCAATCATTTAGGATATCTTTCATAATTATCATAATCAACTAATTTAATTTCTTTGAATAATAGTGCCATCATTAATCATCAGTATATTAATTTATCTCCTTCATATTTATCAATAATACCACCATAACCAATCAATTTCTCTTGAATAGGTCAGTATATCCTCAATAAATAATGCAATTTAAATGATTCAAATTCTTGAATCGATTATTTCGTTACCAATGATTATCAAAATCATCTATAGATTATGCAATGTCTCATGCCATAACATGACCAACTAATTTAAACCCTTCAAATATCTCAAAGTGACTTCACTAATCTAGCTCAGATGGATACAAGACTTATAAGGTCAATAAAGATTGAAAATGCACTTACCATCCGAAAGACATAATTGAAAATTATAGTAATCTCTCTATGACTTGAAAGTGATAATAGATGTACCCTTAACCATAATCCATAACTGATAATAATCAAAATAAAATCATCTCCCTCCTATTTTCTTAACAATAATTATGCCACTTATGGATGATTGATAATTTATCCATCCTGGAGAAAGATATCTACTTAGGAACTATGAAGAAAGGTACAATAAGTATGCACGATAAATTAATGAATAGATATCTTGATTTAGAAATCTATTAACAGATAAAAATCCATGAAATTCTTTATCAGTGGAGTTTATCTTATTCTCATTATTGCTAAAATCTTTCACTTTCTACCATCAAAATATTTGATCATTTATAGCCAAAATCAGTTCTAAAGATTAATAGAGTCTACTGCTCTCAAAAACTTAAACAGTAATTGTCTCAGAATTTAAATTTTATATTCTTCCTAAATGGTCCATCATATATAATATGCAGTCAACTATTTCATTAGCATCAATATCAACCATCTCCATATCTAGCAAATAACAATCAGTTTTGAACATGCAATATCCATAATAAAAGTTCTCTTAGTAAAATTCACTATATATACTTATCCATCCAGACTCAAATTCAAAAAGTACTCAATTGTGATAATCAAAAACATGTAATTAACTATTTCATTCCCAAAATATCATCAATATTAATCATCCCTATAACCGGCAGATTAGCTCATAATCTTAAACTTACAATATCAACAATGTAAGTTCTACAAATAAAATTCATTTATCCACATTCAAATTCAGATTTAATACCTCAAAATCCATATATCAACTCAATTGCAATATGGACATAATGGTGTATCTTAGTCATATTAGTCATCAATTGAATTTTCACTACTATGTTTATTCCATATATTCATCTATCTTTTATTGCATATCCAATTAAAATTTCATCTCCCATATTATTTAAAGGTCTGAAACTGTTACGAATCATTTCCAACAAGTTTAATGGAGCTAAAACCTCTAGAAGCCCCTAGACCTCCCCACTGGTCAAGGCTACCAGCCAGGGAGCCCACATAATATCATTGGCTTGCGATGGTTCATTCTCAATTCCTATCAAACTTGTAATTCTTGATAAACTTTAAATTTCAAGCTTCCAAAGCATAATTCCTGAAATTCCTTGAAAGTCATAATTGTCTCAATGTCATCCAAGTATTTTGCCTAGAGTGTCATTATGCATATGTCCCTAAGGTCATAACCTGGGTCCTGCGGGTTATGGGCCCACCACGCTTCCGCTGCGCACTCTGATGCTGCATGTCCTGCATAGACTGCGCCATACCCGAGAGAGCTTGAAGCATCTCGGACTGGAATCGCTGGTGCTCAGTCCTACTGGGTTGGCAGGGGCCATACCTCCAGTAGTTCCTTGACCCACCGGCTGATCAGCATTACCGGCCAGAGAGTCTCCTCATACAGTTGGCTCCTAGTACGGCGAGCCATATCTATTCCTGTTAAATTAGATGTGGTTAATATCATCATAAACTAATGTGTCAGGTTTCTCTAAGTATAATGTCATCAAAATATGTTCTCTACGTGTTATCATGTCAATATGTCTGTGTCCCTAGGGTCATAAGTTCTCTACCTGTTATCATGTCAATATGTCTGTCCCTAGGGTCATAAGTTCTCTAATCATGGTCATCATAACCTGAGCTCTGATACCACTAAAGCTGTCACGCCCCAGACCCAAATATCGGGCTAGGGTGACAACCCGCCGCGTGCCGGGCACGCAAGGCGTCACAAAATTTTTCACACATAACATTATTATATAAAGCCAAACACATCACTGAATACTAAAAGTTTTGGGTTACAAACCCTTACACACCACAATAATAAAGTTGGGCATCAAGCCCTACACATATGTAATACTGGGGTTACAACAAAATAATGGTCTTGTTTTATTTAATAGAAGATCCATCACCCCACCAATCCATCTTCAACCTCGTGGCTCTGACAAAAACATTGTAAGATTTTTGTGAGCTTACACTCAGTAAGTAAGCCACGTTATACAGTCAAATCATAGCATAGCAATCAATAAGCACATAAATGATCTGCATGCTTAAACATTCCACAAATACTCAAACATGCAATGTAAGTAAACCCACTGTTTATACTCTCAATGGTAACTGTAAATGTGACCCACGGCCCTGCAATATCTCAATAGTGTACCAACAAGCATCCCCCTACTGAAAGGGTCAGATACTAGGGTCACGCCATATCATAATCCACCAGAACACATACTCTATATGTGTGATGCCACCTCGAACCAAGCAGAACACATCCTCTAGATGTGTGATGCCACCTCATAGAACTCAGAACACATCCTCTAGATGCGTGATGCCATACGAACCCAAGCAGAACACATCCTCTAGATGTGTGATGGCATAAACAAGCAGAACACGTCCTCTAGACGTGTAGGTGGCATAAACAAGCAGAACACATCCTCTAGACGTGTAGGTGGCATAAACAAGCAGAACACGTCCTCTAGACGTGTGTGTGGTATGACATGATAAAGGAGAACCGCGGCGACACATAACAGTACCTCACATCACATGCACTCATCATATCAATAACAACTCTATATTGCATAAACAGTGGATTATACTTACTGAACAATTGCATGTAATATATCACATCAATGTCATAATAACTGCATCTCTCATGCATAGCATCCACATATGAAATCATAGCACATAAACAGCCATGTGTTCATAATTCAACTTACAATATCCATAACAATTCTTCATGTCACAATAAATTCACAATTTAAATATTCATGAATTAATTATTAAATACTGATAACTGGCTTACTTACCTCAGTACGCAATCCAACAGGTATATATCAGCTAGTCAGATGTCTGAGCACCTACAGGATCATTTACACAATTAATTTATTAGCAAGAATATTAAAATGACCTTAGAATTTCTACCCAGACTAGTTCATGGGCCCTACTTTGGGCTCGAATATCTCCCACTATACACACCCAATTGGGGAAGTAAAAATACCCCAAGAAACTAGAATTCACCCAGATTCTAGCCATATAATTATTTTGCTAATCCCGGCCCGTTACGGGGCCCAAAAACTAGCCCAAAACTCACTGCACGGCCCAAAAGGCCTGAACCGGCCGGCCCAGCCGGCCCGGTTCAACCCATCCACCCGATCCCCTGTTTCACCGAACAGGGGACGGGAACTTAGCCGGCGGCCAGGGCCGCCGCCGGCCAAATTGAGGCCCGGCCGCCGGTGGCCGGGCCAGAGCCGGCCGCCGCCGCGGCCGGCCGCCAAACCCTCCTCTCCCTCAATTTCTCTCATCTTCTCTTCTCTCCGCGCGGCACATCACTGTGCCGGCGGCACGGCCGGCCACCTTGGCCGGCCGGACCTCCACCGGACGCACGCCCGGCGCCGGTGGAGGCGACAGGCCAAGCTCGGGCCCGGCGAGGCGGCGAGCACGCCGCCGGGCCCGAACCAACCGGCTTCCGCCACCGCGCGAGAGGAGGGCCAATTGGCCCTCTCTCTCTCTCTCTCTCCACCACCACCCCGCCGGACGCCTCCCCCGGCGCCGGCGGGGTCGCCGGCCAAATCTCAGGCCCGGCGAGGCGGCGAGCACGCCGCCGGGCCTGAACCAAGGATCGACCGGTCCCTTTCTCTCTCTCTGTCTCTCTCTCTCTCTCGCTCTCTCTTCTCTCTCTTCCCGGCTCTCTCTCTCTCTCTCTCTCTCTCTCTCTCTCTCTCTCTCTCTCTCTCTCTCTCTCGGGCTCTCTCTCTCTCTCTCGGCTATCTCTCTCTCTTCTCTCTCTCTCTCTCTCTTCTCTCTCTCTCTCTCTGGTTCTCAAGAGGATGGGCAAGGGATTACCTGGAAGAGGTGTGCGTCAGGGTGAATGAGGGAGTCATCCTCCAACTCCTTTTATTCTCCCAGGCGACGCCTCGGATCAATAGAAGATGGGAACCCATCCGACACGCGAAGACCCAAGAAACCAGACGTCGCATGGGGATCTAAACGTCAGAAGGGAGTCAAGATGCCAGGTGTCCCCAAAAATAAATACTAAGAGTTACATTCCCCCATAATAATTTACCGGGGGTTACAACAAGGGTCGCTCGCTTCCATATCCACGATCCAGTATGCTGAGCCACTGAAGTAGCTATCAAATCCACGCCGAATTGGCTTCATGATAAATATGGCGGATCTGGGCGCAATCAACCTCCCGCAGGATAGTCTAAATATCCGTAAGAATCGGATTCGCAAGGCCAGGAGGGAATTCTCCTTCTGCAGCCAGGAAATGACCGTCATGGAATCACCCTCAATCAAAAGCCTCTTAGCATGAAGAATCTGAGCAGCATAAGAAATATCCGCCCAAGCCCCATAAAGCTCGGACATGGGACAGAAGAATCAAGAGTGCTAAAACCTCCAGCAGCCAGCAAGTCACCATGATGACCATGGATGACAAAAGCAGAACTAGCATCTCTACCACGGACACTCCCATTGAAGTTGATTTTGATGAACCCTGGAGGGGGGCTCCCAAGAAAAGAAAACCATATGCTGGTTCGCTGCGAAGCAGCAGGGATCCCCAGAGGCCAGAGGCATCAGAACCAACACGGGCATAGTCCGCCACCAAAGATCTAATCTTCCTCACCATTCTAAGAGCAAAAATGGAATCATCTGTGAAGATAAGCTCATTTCTGGACAGCCAAATATGATAAGCCATGACTGCCCAAAGACCACTCTTTTGCTGAGAATTCCTACGAGATCAAGAAGGAAAGAGGAGTGAGGGGAGCCCAAGTCATCCTACCTATCAGAATAACCCACCATATGCCATATCCGTCTAGATCTAGGGCAAATGAAGATAGCATGCTCAGTAGACTCCTCCGCTAGCCTGCACAAGGGACAGATCGACTGGATAGCCATACCCCTCCGAGAGAGAAGGGCACAGGTAGGTAAACATCCCATAGAAGCTTCCAAATAAAAGCTAAATCCTGAGAAGAGTGGGAAGCTTCCAAATCCACCCCGCATCCTCCACTCGCTGGACACAGGCCTGAACATCTTCATCAAATCCCTGGTAGGAGCCCTGGAGAGACATGACCTCCGCCATAGCCTAACATCAGATAAGCGGCCAGGAGTAAGCGGCATAGAGAGAATCCGCCTAGAAAGCTCCACGCCGAAGAATTGGGTAACCGAGGGTAATGCCAGGCTGGGGGATCAAAAGAAATCAAATCCTTGACCCTTAAGTTGGAAGGGGCATCAACACTAATAAATGAGGGCCATCGAGAGAGAGGAAGCTCAGAAATCCAGATGTCCTGAATAACATCAATTGATGAACCATCTCCAATCATCCAAGAGATATTACTCAGGATATCTTGTCCAAACTGACAAACTTCCCTCCAAAAAGAGGAGCATCCCGAGGTGGACTGATATGCAAGGCAGACGACCATTCACCGTACCTAGCATGCATCAAAGTACTCCAAAGACAATGCGGCTCCAGAAGAAATCTCAATGCATGTCTAGCAATAAGGGCATGCCTTCTAACAATGAGAGACTGAATTCCAAGACCACCTTCTTGGATAGGCATACAGATCGTATCCCAAGATAAAAGATGGATACCATGACCTTCTTGCATAGACGCCCATAGAAAATCTTTAAAGCACCTCTCGATCCTTTTAAGGCAGGTAATCGGAATAGCAGCATTGGACATAAGGTACAGGGGAAGAGAGGAAAGAACCGAGCGAATAATGATAACCCTAGCCATCATCGATAGGCCAGTGACCTGCCACCCCTCAATCCACTGATGAACCCTCCTCTCCAGCTTATAAAAGTCAGAGCACCAGGGGTGTCTCCCCGTTATAGGGATCCCCAAATACATAAACCTGTCAGTCTGAGTAGTGATACCCGACAGATTAACAATAGCTTCCCTGGTGGTCCTGGAGGTCTTCGGGCTAAAACATATAGAAGACTTAAGAAAGTTAACCTTATGTCCCAAAGCCTGCCAATAGTGCTGAATAATAGAATAGAATGAAGCCGCATTATGAATAGAGGCCTGACCCAGCAGTATACAATCATCCGCGAATAGAAGATGAGAGACCAAAGGGCCCTGCGATGCAGCCCTAAAAGGAGCTATCTGCCGATCTAACTGAGCCTGATAGAAAGCACGTGAAAGATCATCGACAGTCAAAATAAATAGTAGAGGGGATAAAGGGCATCACTGCCGAAGCCCAACAGTGGAGCGAAAGAACTCAGTCGGACTCCCATTAATGATCAGAGAAAAATAAGGCCTCTGTATGCAAGCCATAATCCATTCAATAAACAACCGATCAAATCCGAACTCTTAAAGAGATCGATGTAGAAAGGTCCAACTCAGTCTATCGTAAGCTCGCTCCATAAGGCACCGACTAGCCGGAGCTCTCTGGAGATCATGCATAAACTCCTGTATAATGAGGACATTATCTGAAATAGAACGCCCTCTAATAAACGCCCCCTGTTCAACAGAAATGAGGCAAGGAATCACCGAACTGAGACGACGAGCTAAAAGATGAGCATAGACCTTGTACAAAGTAGTACAAAGGCTAATGGGCCGAAAGTGCTGCGGAAGGGACGCATCCGAGCGCTTAGGCATCAAAACAATAAAGGTCTGATTCCATTCCATAGGTATTTGTTTAGATTGAAAAACTGTCTGGATAGCCTGAATGACCTCCTGCCCAACAATATCCCAGTAGTGACGATAGAAGAAAGGCGGAAAACCATCAGGTCCAGAGGCCTTATCCGGACCCAACTCCCAAAGGGCCTCCCTAATCTCATCCTCTAATAGACCTGACAAGCGAATAGTTATCCTTGGAAGAAACCTTCCTAGAGTCTGGCACCTGAACAACCGGAGCCCCATCACCAGTGGATTTCGTTCATCTAGACTGGAAGAAGTGAAGAAGCATATCCCTGATAGAATGAATATCCTCATGACTATGCCCCTCATCATCAACTAGCCTCCGTATCCTATTAGCAACCCGACACTTCAAAGTTGCCTGATGGAAGAATCTAGTATTATGATCCCCATTACAAATCCACTGAAACCTGGATCTCTGCCACCAATACACCTTCTGCTGTCGAAGGAGAGAGTGATGACAAGCAAACTTCTCCCGGAGAAGAGAGGTCGGAGTCCACCAAAAAACCGTCCTGATCTTCCTTAGTCTGCAAGTCCCTAATATCATTTTCAACCAGTTCCACTTGTCTAACCAAATCCCCAGCTCCATCCTATTCCATCTGGACAGTCTATGTCTGGCCATCTTAAGATGGCGAGATAACCGATAAACAGCACTACCCCTAACAGGAAGATGCTAGATCTGAGAAATAATAGTACGAGTGGCAGAGTGGGCAGTCCAAAATTGCTCAAATCTAAACTGCTTACGCTAGTACTGATCAGCCTTCGTGGAAATCAAAATAGGGCAATGGTCAGAAGCAATCCGAGGAAGATGAGTGACAGTAACCGCTGGGTGCATATGAACCCACTGAGCTGTAGCCAAAGCTCTGTCCAGCCTTTCCCATACCGAGCAGACCCCTGACGATTATTGCACCAGGTAAATTGTGGTCCTGAAAACCCCAAATCCATCAATCCAGAAGAGCCAATGAAGGATCTAAATTCATTAATATCAGCAGAGCCAGTAACTTGTCTGCCCCCACGTTTTTCACTAGCCTCAGTGATACATTTGAAATCCCCAGCTACAATGGAAGGAAGACCTTGAGCAAGGAGGAATGCAATTTAGACCACAGAACCCTTCTCTCCCTATAGTCCGTGCTGGCATACACAACCGATAGAAGCCAGGGGATAGAAGTGCCATCAGAGACAACAAGACCAATCTGCTGATTGCATTGATGAAAAGCATCAATCCGAACAGCAGAGAGACGCCAAATAGCTAAAATTCCTCCCGACAGACCATCGGCCTCCACCGCATAAGAGGACCACGACCGAGCAATCTGCCTACGGAACCGAGCCAAACTATCACCTGACAGCCTAGTTTCCAGAAGGATACATATATCAAAATGATATAACTGTACTAATCTACCAAAGGAGGATCGAAAAGAAGGCTTTCGAGCTCCTCTCACATTCCAAAGTAAAATCTTCATTTACAAACTGGGGAGACTGGGACCCACCCTGGTCCTCCAGCATCATACTATCAGTAAGACCCCCTTTCATCATGATGCCTTCCTCGGTCATCTGCGATGAGCAGACTAGCGGGCCTTTCGTATCAAAACCTGGCTTATCACTCTGGGAAGTCTGTGCCGAGGGTAAGGGAACTGGACCCAGTCCCGAAGACTCAGCAGCATTAATCCCCACAGAAGCCTCAGCACCCTTATCAAAAAAGTGAGCTCGCCAACTCCTGTCCGCCTTCTTGGTAGTAGAGGGGGAGAGCAAACCAGTCAGAAGACAAGATTTTTGCTCCCCCGATTTTAGATAGAGCTTTCTTGCCTTTCCCCTTACCTTTCACAAAATTAGAACAAGACCGAGGAGACAGAGATACCTCCAGTCTGGCTCGCTTCAAGGACCCAGGAAAAGCATCCCTACATTCCAGTTTGTTGGTCCAGATAGCAACCCAAAAGGGGGGGTGAATTGGGTTTTTCAAAAATTAAACTCTTTTTAAAAACAATCCCCAGCGGAAGTGAAAACTTAGATGTACACGAATTAAAACAGAGTATGCACAGATAGAGAGTTAGAGACAAGGAAACAATCACTGCAAACACAAGAATTTTATAGTGTTCGGTGTACCTACACCTACATCCACTCCCAAGTACCTCTTGGGTCCACACTATATCAATCTGATTACAGCAGAGTTTTTTACAAGCTCACAACTCGAACTTGTTGTTTTCCCGGTGCACAACGAACCAGCTGGTTTTCAAGGCTCACCAGCACAAAACCTTACAACACAAGCAACTGCTTGCACAAGGCTAACAGCCTCAACTGAATCAATCCCCTGATTGACCCAACAAACAATAACGTTTTACAAATCAAGAGCTCCTCCAATGAGCAAATATGCAATGATAGAACAAAGATAAAGAGATAGGAATCAAAGCCTGATTTGCAGATCTTGGTGGCTTGCTTCTTCTCTTCTTTGAGTGGATCTTCCTTTAGAATGCTCTTGAGGCTCAGAAGATCAGAAAACTAGGGCTTGCTTCTTCTTTTGAGATTTCTTCAAAATGGAACTAAGAAAGCTAGAAATCTCTCTCTTTTCTGTTGGGAAATCAGTATAATCTTTCCTTTCGAATCTTCCCTCTTTTCTCTTTTGATTTTCTGATGAATTTCACTCTTGTTTTTCTTATTTCTCTATTTTTCCTCTCTTCTTTTCTTCCTCTTCTTATTTTTTTTTCGGATACAACAAAAACCCCTTCTTATAGACCCTTCTTAATCCATAAATAGCTGAAAACTATTCATTAGAAACAAGTGTAAGAAGGATTAGAACCAAATAGGGTATAGCCGTTGGGATTAAAAGGATAAAAATAAAGTTTAGAGACGTTCTGACAGTTCTGGAGTCGTTTCTAACAATCTGGAGTCGACTCTAACTTTTTAGAGTCACTCTAAATCGAAAATCCCCAATCCGCTCGATCTGGAGTCGTCTCTGACTTTTCTGGGGTCGACACAAAAATCCTCTGGAGTCGACTCTAACAGTCCAGGTGTCGACTCTACATCGTGACCAGAAAAACCATCGTTCTGTCTTTCTGTTGAGTCGGCTCTAACAGTCTAAGTGTCGACTCTAAAGTCTGTGCCAATTTTCGGAGTCGACTCTGCCATTCCATGTGTCGACTCTAATGTCTGCAATCTTACCTTGACATTAGATTCAAACTAGAACTTGATTTGTCTTGTGATTTTGATTAATAAATCAAATCATAAACTGAAAAACTTAACCAAAATCATTAGTAACTTCAAATGTTATACTCAAATAGTTTTGTTAATCATCAAAATCAATAATTGGGTCAAGAATCTCCTCCTTTTTGATGATGACAAAACTTTGAGTATATGCATTAAGATTCATTTGAAATAAGCGTTATAGACATTGTTAAAGCTTTAAAACTTCTAACAGAGTATTTGATGCCAAGTTTCAAAATGAACTTTAAAAACATACTTGAGTTCTATTATAAACAGCAATCAAGATGATTTAACTTTACGCAGAAAATCTTTAAGCTCCCCCTGCATTAAATAACTCCCCCTATGCAAGGTACATGTAAATAAACTAAATCGATTTGATACCAATTGATTAGAATTTAAAAAATTTCTCACCATCTCAAAATTTCTCTCCCCCTTTTGAGATATGCCAATTGATTAAAACATATTAAAATCTTATATTTTTTCATTCTCTCTATTTTCGTTCTCTCTCCTTTATGCATATACAAATTTCTCTCCTCCTTTTTGTTATCAGCAATAAGGTGAATTTAAAAACAATAATGTAAGTTATCAGAGTGAGGTTGTTGGTTCATTCAATCATAGAGATAGTAAACTTCATTTCAATTGCCAAGATAATTGTATTTCAATTCAAGATGCATTACATGTGTCTATTAAAATACATTCACAGTAAAGTACCATATCAATAGAAAATCCTAGATACAAGCTAACAAAGTATAGTAAACTAGAAATCCTAAGATACAAACTAGAATATGAAAAGCTAATCTTAGGTTTCTAACAGGTTAGGGTAGGATAGGCTTAGATAGGGTATCACTATAGGAAATAGAAGGTCAATCAAACATGTTTGTAGACAATTTTTTTCAGATGACCTATCATTTTCATAATCTCATCTTTTTTGTGATTTCTTAAAGCCTTCAAGATAACTCTCAACTTGAGCAACAACAAGGTCTATATCTTTCTTCAATTGTCCAGTAGCATCTAGATAAGCTCTATATCCATCTGCAATCCCTTTCAGCCTTTCAAAAATCTTTTGAAGCTCAGTACTAAGGGACTCTACAGAGCGGCTAATGAAAAATGAAATCAAGTCGAGTTTGGAATTGATCTCCTCCTTAAACGGTCTGATGTCATCTCTCATCTGACTAACCTCATCTCTCCTCTGACTGTCATACTCAGCTAATAATGCTTTGAGCTGACCAATCTGCACATAAAATCTACCAGATACAAATGCTTTCTGAGGTGGAGGTGAAGGGTATGAGCTTGGTCCAGCCTCTGAAGGTCCAGCTGTAGATGGTCCCGCAACAGATGGGTCAGGGATGTCCTCTGCTCTGGCCTCCTCAACTCTGGCCTCCTGAACTCTCTTTATCCAAATACCATTTACCTTTCTGAAGCCCATACGGTGAATGGTAGAGACACTGTAGTAGTCTGTATGCCTTAGTTTCCTCAGTGGCTCATTATCCATGATCAACACACATTGGATTCTAAATACCAAAGTTAGAATCATACCATATGGCAATGTGGATCTTTCTTGGTAGCTGCCTCTGCCATATAGCCTATCATCATCCCAGCTAAATTGTTGACCCCAGATTGATTTTGATGATTACAAAACAGATAGGCAACTCTAAGCTTGATACAGGGAAGTTCGGTCGCCTTGCAAGTAAGTATCTGCGTGCAAAATTTCATTGGTAAGAAAGTGCTTCATTTAATTTGCTTTGAATATTTTTATTAGCTTGGGAGTTAACTGGTTAGCTAGCTTGTTATACCATTTAGCTAACTGGCATGACTTTCAGCTAGCTGGGAATCATTTACATTGCTTAGGCCGAACGATCTTGTATTTTAGCTAGCTGTTTAGCTAGCTTGTTAGCTAGCTGAAGGTTCTTCAGCAAACTAAAATGCTCGTCACAGTGCTTGGCCGAACGCTCTATAAATTTAGCTAGCTGGTTGGCTAGCTTGTTAGCTAACTGGAATACATCTTTAGCTAACTCCAGTTGCCTGGCCGAATAGTATTAAATTCTAGTTAACTGGTGAGCTAGCTGCAAGATTTTCTAGTTAGTTGACGTTTCTTTTAGTTAACTTCTTAGCTAACTATTTTATCCTGGAGCTAACTGGTTAGTTAACTATTTTTCACAGGTAAATGTGTGGCCGTGCGATTTGAAATTTTAGTTAGCTGAAGAGCTAACTCCTCTCTCCACTGGCCGTTTGCTTTCTCTGCTTAGCTAACTGGAAAGCTAGCTATCTTTTCGTTAGCTAACTGGAAAGCTAGCTATTTTCGTTAGCTAGCTGGAGAGCTAACTAAGCTGGGCGGTTTCTGTACTATTTTTGAATTAGTTAGCTAGTGAGCTAACTGGCTATCTTTTAGCTAACTAAAGAGCTAACCCCCATCTCCTGTTATTCCTGCAGCCGAGAGGTTCTCTTTTTTAGTTAGCTGGGGAGCTAACTGGCAATGAACGGCACTTTCTCCCACTTTTTGTTTTGCCTGTTAGTTAGCTGGAAAGCTAACTATCGATTGTTTAGTTAGCTGGTGAGCTAACTATGTGTTCTGTACCTTTTTGTCCTAGCCATTGCTTTTGCTGTTAGTTAGCTGGAGAGCTAACTAGCAACCTGTTTAGCTAACTAATGAGCTGCCTTGGACATCTTTTTTAACTGTGGCCTCTCTTGTGAGCTAGCTGAGGACTTTTGCTTAAGTCTTGGCCGAATGGTTTCTTGCTTCAACTGCCTGGAGTTATTCTTTCAGCCAACTACCGCCTGAGTTCTTGAGTTTGCTTTTCCTCTCTTACTCTCTCTATAGCTATTTTAAGCTACACTTAACTTTTGGATTTTTGAATTTTTGCAGTGCTCTTCCTTCCTCAAATGGAGATCAGCATTCAATGCTTAAGGGAAACATTTATAACGGTTATATTTTCTTCCCATTTTTATTTATTTGTTCCTAATGTATCTAACGGATCTTTTCTTGTTGGATGATTATAAAAGGTGGGATTTGAAGTACACCATGACGATTCGGAAAAAGAGTTTTTAAAGAGAAAGAAAATCCAAGAAAAGAGCTCATATTGCATATTGTTGAGTGCTTGTTGTTGTGCATTCAAGTTCATTCATTACTCCAAAAAGTCGTCCGGATCTTTGAAGCTTTTCAAGCAATCAAGACTTCAGTTACTTCGACCTCGTTCATTTATTGCTGAGTTTATTGCTTCAAAAATTGTAAAGTATACTCTGAATATTTGCTCATTGTGTGAGCTTCTCTTTATCATTCCTTGAAATTTTTGTAAAAGGGTTAGTGTTAACCCTGATTATTTTTGGCTTCCTTGTGCCTTGAAACAAGAGGACTAGCCTAGGTTTGGCTAGGGGATTTGGCTTCCTTGTGCCATGAAACAAGAGGACTAGCCTGGTTTGGCTAGGGGTTTTTGGCTACCTTGTGCCGTATAAACAAGAGGGCTAGCCTGGTTTGGCTAGAGGTTGTAATCGTTGTTATACGATTAGTGAAATTCCTATAGGTTTTGGGGAGTGATGTAGGTGCTGAGTTTGGCACCGAACCACTATAAACTTCTGTGTGTTTGTGGTTGTTTGATTCTCTGTGTTATCATTCTGTGCACTCCACTACACCGCTGCAAACAAATTAGGGTTTAAGCACATACTTGCATAGTAATCAATTTTAAATAACCCAATTCACCCCCTCTTGGGTTGCTACATCTGGGCAACAAGTGGTATCAGAGCAGAGCGCTCTTGATTTCTATAGCTTTGATTAGCTTGGAGCCAAAGATCAGTAGTAATCCCAATGAGTTCTATGTTGACTGAAGGACAATCAACTAATAGACCACCTTTATTCAATGGAACAAATTACACATATTGGAAAGCACGAATGAAATCTTCATTCAAGCACTAGATTATGATTTATGAGGAATCATAATTAATGGACCACACACACCCACTATTATGATTGAAAATGTTAATATTGCAAAGCCTGAATCTGAATGGGATGAGCAAGATAAAAAATTAGCTCAATTAAATGCTAAGGCTATGAATGTTCTTTATTGCTCTCTTGATGCAAATGAGTTTAATCCGTATATCTACTTGTATGTCTGCTAAGAAAATCTGGGATAGACTTGAAGTCACCCATGAGGGTATAAATCAAGTCAAGGAATCCAAAATAAATATGCTTGTTCATAAGTATGAATTATTTAAGATGGATCCTGCTGAAAATATTACTGATATGTTTACTAGATTTACTAATATTATTAATGGATTGAAAAGTCTTGGAAAATCTTATGCTAACAGTGATCTTATTAGAAAAATCTTAAGATCTTTACCTAGATCATGGGAAGCAAAAGTTACTGCTATTCAAGAAGCAAAAGACCTCAATACTTTATCTCTTGAAGAATTGGTCGGTTCTTTGATGACTCATGAACTCCATCAACGACAACACAATGATGAAGATGAATCAAAGAAGAAAAGGACTATGGCATTAAAGAGTCTTGCTCAAGAAGAGGAAAGTGAGGAAGAAACCAGTGATAGTGAAAAGATGATGAAATTGCACTTATCTATAGAAAATTTAAGAAATTTATGAGGAGAAAGAAATTTGAAAAAAGAAAAATATTTACCAAAGGAGATCATAGCAAAGAAAGGAAGGAAGTGAACCTACTATATGCTTTGAGTGCAAGAAGCCTAGATATATCAAATCGGAATGTCCACAATTGAAGAAAGGATTTAAGAAAATAAAGAAGAAAGCTATGTTGGCTATATGGAGCGACAGTGAAGCAACAAGTTCAGAAGATGAAGAAAAGACTGAAGTTGCTAATGTATGTTTCATGGCTGATGATAATGAGGTAAGTCCTAGTTTTCTAGATGTCTTTACTTTCGATGAATTGCATGGTGCATTCTATGAACTTGTAGATGATTTTGCAAAATTAAGTTCAAAGAACAAAGATTTGAACAATGAAATTAAAGAACTTATTCTTGAAAAAAAAGATTTCAAATAAAATAAATCATTATTAAAGGAAAACCAAGATTTGAAAAATGAAGTGAGTAAATTAAGACCAATTATTGATAAATTTACTTTGAGTTTAGAAAAGCTAGAAATGATATTAAATAGTCAAAGGGTTGTTTACAATAGAGCTGGTCTTGGATATAATCCTATTGAAAGACAAAAATTTCTAAAAAATATTTATGTGCATGCTGATGATTCAACTAAAATTACATGCTTTACATGTGGTAAATTAGGACACAAAGCATATACTTGTCACACACAAAAGTTAAACAAAATGGGTTCCAAAAGAACTATTTTAACTAACCCAAAAGGACTCAAGAAAGCTTGGGTACCTAAGAGCAAAACTTAAAATTGTGTATGTAGGTGTGTCTTGCTACCCGAGCAACTAAAAGACAATGGTATTTGATAGCGGGTGCTCAAGACATATGACTGGTGATGAATCTCAATTCATCACTTTGGAGGCAAAAGATGGAGGTGTTGTTACTTTTGGTGACAATGGCCAAGGAAAAATTATTGGCATTAGAAAAATAGGTATCACACCTCATGCTTTTATTGATAATGTCTTACTTGTGAAAGGAATTAAAACATAATTTACTAAGCATTAGTCAATTATGTGACAAAGAATTTAAAGTTACATTTGAATCATCTTTATGCATTGTTAAAAATCCTACAAATGAAAATATGAAATTTATTGGTCATAGGCATGATAATGTATACATTGTTGATTTAAATGATTTGAATGATCGAAATGTTGATTTCCTAATTGCTACGAATAATAAAACTGATAATAGTTGGTTATGGCATCGTAGGTTAGCTCATGCAAATATGGATTTGTATCTAAATTAATCAAAAATGATTTAGTAATGGTTTGCCAAAACTTACATTTGAAAAAGATAAAATATGTGATGCTTGTCAACATGGAAAACAAACCCAAGTATCTTTTAAATGGAAAATTTTGATTTCAACCACTAGACCTTTGGAACTCTTGCATATGGATTTATTC
>UESW01004968.1:0-35627 GCA_900491605.1 Calamus simplicifolius | reverse complement strand
TAGCTAGTAAAGATGAAGCATTTCCGTCATTTCAAAAATTATTTAAAAGAATTACAAATGAAAAGAATTCTTCTGTTTTATCGATACGAAGTGATCATGGAAAAGAATTTGAAAATCAATATTTTGAAAATTTTGTAATGAAAATGGAATTGAACATAATTTTTCTGCACCCAGAACACCTCAACAAAATGGAGTAGTAGAAAGAAAGAACATAACTTTAGAAGAAATGGCTCGTACCATGTTGTGTGAGAGTAATCTCCCAAAATATTTTTGGCTGAAGCTATTAACACTGCATGTTATGTTTTAAATCGTGCATTAATCAGACCTGTTTTGAAAAAGACTCCGTATGAACTTTGGAAAGGAAGAAAACCTAACATCGGTTATTTTCATGTTTTTGGATGCCGCTGTTTTGTTTTAAATAATGAAAAATAAACCTTGATAAATTTGATGCTAAATCTGATGAAGAAATTTTTCTCGGTTATTCTTACATAGTAGAGCTTTTAGAGTTTTTAACAAAAAGACTTAGTAGTTGAAGAATCAATTCATGTTATCTTTGATGAATCTAATGATCTTCCATTAAGAAAGAGAAAAGGTATAAATGATGCAGATGAAATTGAAGATCAACTCAAAGATATCACCTTGAAGGACAAAGAGGATTCAAATACACAAGAGGTAAATGAAGAAAGCAATGCTAATCCACCTGAAGCCTCACAAGGTAATAATGATTTAGAAAGAGGATGGAGGTATGTTCACAGTCACTCTAAAGATCAAATTATTGGTGAAATATCTCAAGGAATTAGGATAAGATCGTCATTTAGAGATACTTATAATAACTTAGCATTTATTTCTAAAATTGAACCTAAATGCTATGATGAAGCTAGAAATGATGCTGATTGGATAAATGCAATGCATAAGGAACTTAATCAATTTGAAAGAAATAATGTATGACTCTTATTGATAGACCTCATGATCATCAAATTATAGGAACTAAATGGGTTTTTAGAAATAAATTGGATGAACATGGTAACATAATTAGAAATAAAGCAAGACTAGTAGCTAAGGGTTATAATCAAGAAGAAGGAATTGATTTTGATGAAACTTATGCCCCTGTTGCTAGATTAGAAGCTATCAGATTACTTCTTGTGTTGCTTGCTTTATGAATTTTAAATTATATCAAATGGATGTTAAAAGCGCTTTCCTAAATGGATACATTGCTGAACAAGTTTTTGTGGAACAACCACCCGGCTTTGAAAACCACTTGTTTCCAAACCACGTATTTAAATTAAACAAAGCTTTGTATGGTTTGAAGCAAGCACCCCGGGCTTGGTATGAGAGGTTAAGCAAATTCTTGATTAATAATGACTTCATTCGAGGAAATGTAGATACAACTCTATTTATTAAAAGACAAAATAATGATATTTTAATTATTCAAAACTATGTAGATGATATCATTTTTGGTGCCACTAATGATTCTTTATGCAAAGATTTTGCTAAGCTTATGCAGGGAGAGTTCGAGATGAGTATGATGGAGAATTAAATTATTTTCTCGGACTTCAGATCAAACAAAGTAAAGACGGGATCTTCATAAGCCAATCCAAGTATATCAAGTAAATGATCAAAAAGTTTGGCATGGAGACATCTAAGAGTATCGGTACCCCTATGAGCTCATCTTGTAGACTTGAAGCTTATAATTCTGAAAAATCTGTTAATTTAAAACTTATAGAGGCATGATAGGATCTTTATTATACTTAACTGCTAGTAGACCTGATATCCTGTTTAGTGTTTGCATGTGTGCCAGATATCAAGCTAATCCTAAAGAATCACACTTGCTTGCTGTTAAAAGGATATTTAAATATTTAAATGGAACTAAAAATTTAGGACTTTGGTATGACAGACAATCTAGCATTGACTTAATAGATACACTGACTCAGACTTTGCTGGATATAAATTAGACAGAAAATCAACTAGTGGAACTTGCCAATTCCTAGGTGTTAACTTAATCTTATGGTTTAGCAAAAAGCAAAATTCAGTAGCATTATCTACGGCCGAGGCCGAATACATTGCAGCTGGAAGTTGTGTGCTCAAATTTTGTGGATTAAGCAGCAGCTAGAGGATTATGGTATCAAACAGAAAGGCATACCAATAAAATATGATAACACTAGTGCAATTAATTTAACTAAGAATCTCATTCAACATTCAAAAACTAAACATATAGAAATTAGACATCATTTCATTAGGGATCATGTTAATAATGGTGACATTGTACTAAAATTCTTATGTACTGAAAAACAACTTGTAGATATTTTTACTAAACCATTAGAAGAATCAAAATTTTATGAAATTAGAAGAGAACTTGGAATGATTGATCCATATATTTAATTAATTATGCTTGTGGTACTTGACTTTATGATTAAAAATCATGATTAGCATGTGTTGCTTGACTAATATTAATCTAATCAATTAAATCCCTTCATGAAATATCTTTAATTTGTAATTATTGCTTTCGTCTTTTTGTGTGTTAGTTAGGTGGCCTTACCCATCTCCCTTTCATGAAACCGGCCACCTACCTTATTCTTGGACTTATTTAAAGTAGTCAACTGACCAGGCAACCAACCAGCCACCTGATCAGTTAACCTCTTTAGATCTTCATATAAAAGCTTTCATCTCTCTTCATTCCACACGTTTTCATCAAGAAAAGTTGTCTTCTCCACGCCTTCTCCATACCGTCTCCCTCCTTCACTCTTCTTTCTTCTCCTTCAAGCTTCAAATCCTTCCACATCTAGAAGAAACGGAATGGCTCCAAAGAAGAAATCAACTCATTCAAGAGATGAGTCCTCCGATCTTCCAAAGAAGCCTTCTTCTTCTTCTTCAAGATGTATCTTTCCATCCATTACCACTAGATCAATAGTAAATGGAAGGTTAGTAGATTTTAATTTCTTAGAACAAGAAGAGTTTAAGATAGGAAAACTACTTGCATCTCAAGGTTGGTTAAATCTTTTATCCATTAAAAAGCCTATCTTTCCAAATTTAATATATGAGTTTTATGAAAATATAAATTTTGGTGATGGAACCATAACCTCAATTGTCAAAAATGTTAAAATCCAATTTGATAGTGAAATGCTAGGTTCCGCCTTAGGTATTCCATCAAATGGCGTTTTAGTAAACTTCCCAAGTGAAAGAAACCATAAAATTACAACGATTTTAGGCTTAGAGGATGATGATGCTAATATAGTTAATCTTGATGCAAACATGTTATCTGTTGAAAATAGATTGCTACATAGCATCATTGCAAAGATTTTTGCTCCTCGTGCTGGATCGTTTAATGCTGTAACTGATAGAGATATAGGTATAATGTTTAATATTAGAAGAAACTCCTTTAAACTTTCATGAATTAATGATGATAATAATGAAAGAAGATGTAGGTAGATCTAAAGCTGCATTACCATACGGGATGTTTCTCACCTATGTGTTTGAATTTCACCATGTGAAACTCAAAGGAGAAACGAACGTAGCATTACGTCATACTAATATATTCAATGCTCATTCCCTCCACCGTATGGATTATGCTAAACGAAATGGTATATGGACTAAAGTTAGGTCTAGAACTGGTGATAAACCTGCTCTTCAACCAACAAATTTAGTACCTTCAGATCCATCTCCACCTGCTTGTTCTCCTCCAAACTTCTTTAATTTGATTATCATCAACCCAATCAATTCTTAGCTGGAATGACTGAACCAAATCCATTTTTAAATGAACCTCCTGATATTCCCGAATCTTCAAATTGATATAACAACTCAACTTCTACTCTTCCTACCGTGCTAATCAGTGAAGATTTGATTCAGCGGATTATCTGTGAACTTTCCATTGCTGTATCGAATCGGAGTACCAGTGACAGTAATTCATCTGTTAATGACTTTACTATGGTACCCCATATCTCCTCAGTTTTTGAAACTCTTTCCCAATTAATTATGACTCAAAAACAACTTGTTCATGATGTTAATGTGCTTAATGGCCGAGTGTTCCACCATAATGAGATCTAGCGAAAGCCAAACAAAGGATGCAACAAATGCTTTTGATCACCTGAACGCATCTACCGTGAAGCTTAGCAGTCTCGTGGAAACCAACATTGGCCTCACTGCTGCCTCATCTCCTGGTGCATCGTTCTCTCATCACACCTATGGATGCCTCCTCCGCATCGTCAGATGATGTCCTTGGACCGTCCAATCAATCGGATGGATCCTCTCAGCAACCAAAAGTTATCTCTTCAGATGATGATGCATGACTTCATATTGTATTATGTTTGTTCTATGTTTTGTGTAATGCTTGTAATATTTATCTTATGAGTGATGAATGTTTAGGACAATGGTTTGTAATATTTATCCTATGCTTGACTTGACAATGTATTATGTTTGCCTTAATATGAGTATTGTATGCATCTTTTCTTCATGAATTGTGCGTTGGATTATTGCATATTCTCAAATCGTCTTTTTGATCAATGACAAAAAGGGGGAGAAGAATAATACATAAAATAAAATTATGGAGAAAGTCATGCACTCCATATATTCAGGGGGAGATTAATATATTCAGGGGGAGATTACATATTTTTTTTGCATGCTTAATGGTTTATGCTCAATGGTTTTTATCATGATCAAAAAGGAGGAGATTGTTGGCCCCTACATTGATTTTGATGATTACAAAACAATTAAGACTATGTTTATTAGGAAAATTAAGATTAATGCAGGGTTGTACAAGTGACGTACAGGTGAGCCTTATCAAGTAAAATTTTATTTGTTGCATAGAAGCTTATTTTCTCTTACCTTAATATAGTTAATTGATTCTTTATTCCTTGGATTATTGCATGACCATGTGAGCTAGCTTATTCCCTTCTTTAGCTAGCTTCCTCCACTTGCTAGCTAACCATTTTTCCTCTCACAATGAGCCTAGCCAAACCATGCTGGGATTAAGTTAGCTTGTGAGCTAACTTCTTCCCTCTCTTAGATAGCTTACTGGCCTCAAGAGCTAACTTCTTTCATGCTGATTTTATCTTGGCCGATTGCTCCTTGAAATCAGCTCGCTGGGCAGCTAGCTGGTTAGCTTTGAAGATGACTTGCTTTGCCTTGCAGCCAACTTCTTTTCTTGCAGGATTCTCTTGGCCAAATGAAGTTTAAAGCAAGCTAGCTAGAGAGCTAGCTTCCCCTTGGACCGTCTGCATGAATTTTAAACTAAGTTAGCTAACAAGCTAACTATTTTGTTCTTCTGTTACTCTTGGCCGAATGCATGGTGAAAGCAGTTAGCTTAACAGCTAACTTCTTTTTCTTTTCTTACTTCCCATGTTGCATGAAATTTGAATAGAGTTAGCTAACAAGCTAACTACTTTTATCATGAATGAGTTTGCTTTTTATCTAGTTAGCTAACAAGCTAACTACTTTAACAATTCTTTTCTTCCCTAGGTGCATGATAATTAATTAAGTTAGCTAACAAGCTAACTATTTTTTAGCATGATGGAGTTAACTTTTTATGTAGCTAGCTGGAAAGCTAACTACTTTATTGTTTTCTCCTCCCAGGCGCATGAAACTTTCCATAGAGTTAACTAACAAGCTAACTACTTTTATCATGAAAGCTCTTTACTTTTTATCTAGCTAACTGGGGAGCTAACCACTTTATTCTCTTGCCGCATGAATTTTCATTGAGTTAGCTGAATAGCTAACTACTTTTGTATTAATGCATGAAACCTTGAATTGAAAGCTAACTATTTTTTCTGGTTTCTTTTCCTAGCCATGAGGATGTTGAATTGAGCTAGCTTGTTAGCTAGCTACTTTATTTCCTTTTGGTTTTGGCTGATTTCTTCTTGCCGTGGAGCCTTGCTAGCTAGGTAGCTAGCTTGGGTTGTTTAGCTAGCTTTGCTTGCTTAGCTAGCTCTAGCTTTTCTCCCTCTTCCATGGCCACACGACTACAAAGGGCTTGCTGGAAAATTAATTCCAGCCAACCACTCTCAAATCTTAAATGCTCTCTTTCTCTCTCTCTTTAATTATATCTCTCTTTAATTATATTTCCGTTTTCATGATTATTGACTTTTTCCTTTTGGTGTTTGACAGAGATCTTTCTTTGCCAAAGGATTAAATGCAATCAATGTTTAGGGAAATAAACTCAAACGGTTATATTTCTTCCCATTTTTATTTCCTCTTATTACCAATGTATCTAACAGACATATTTTTGTTTGGTTTAAATAGATGTGATCAGAGGAATACAATGACGAATTTTGACGAATCGGAAAAAAAAAGAGAAGAAAGAAATCAAGAAAAAGAGAGTGTTCATTGCATATTTTTTTGGAGTGTTGAAGAGCAAATTCTTGTGCATTGAAGTTGACAAATCTCAATCCTTGCTCAAGTCATCCAGATCCGATGAAGCATTCAAAGTTTTCAGCTACCTCAGAGATCCACATTCATTGCTGAAGATTTGCTTCAAATTTGTAAAGTATTCTTGAATATTTGCTCAAATTAGGAGCTATCTGTTATCTACTCTGAAATTTCTTGTAATAGGGTTAAGGATAACCCTAGATTGTTGTTTGGCTTCCTTGTGCCGTGAAACAAGAGGACTAGCCGAGAAGGCTAGGGGTTTGGCTTCCTTGTGCGGTGAAACAAGAGCACTAGCCGGGAAGGCTAGGGGTTTGGCTGCCTTGTACCGTGAAACAAGAGGACTAGCCGGGAAGGTTGTAATCGTTGTGATACTATTAGTGAAATTACCAAAGGGTTTTTCGGGAGTGGACGTAGGAGCCGAGTTTGGCACCGAACCACTATAAACCCTCTTGTGTTTGTGATTGCTTATTGTGTGTGATTTTGTTTCGTGCACTCCACTACACCATTGTGAACTAATTTTTAACTAGTGATTAAGCACATATCTGTGCTAATAATTAATTTTAAAATACCCAATTCACCCCCTTCTTGGGTTACTACATCTGGGCAACAAAAAGTATGTTACGAATTTCTTTAGAAAGGAACATGAGAAAAATGATGTTTCATGTTATTGTTGTAACAAGAAAGGACACAAAGCCTATGAATGTAATTTTAGAAAAATTGATAAGAAATTAAATATTAAAGGAAAGAAAATATGGGTTCCAAAAGGAACAATCTTTGTTGCTACTAACCATGAAGGACCCAAGAAAGCTTGGGTACCTAAACAAAAAGTTTGATTACTTTGCAGGAGTGTCTTGCGGCCAAAAGATCAAAACGAAAGTGGTATCTTGATAGCGGCTGCTCAAGGCACATGACGGGTGACAAGGATCAATTCATCACCCTTGAGGATAAAAGAGGAGGAGTAGTAACCTTTGGAGATAACGATAAAGGCCAGATTATGGGCTTTGGTAAAATTCAGATAACTTCCTCCACTTTTATTGAAAATGTTCTTTATGTAGATGGTTTAAAGCATAATTTAATTAGTATTAGCCAATTGTGTAATAAAGGTTTTAAAGTCTCATTTGAAGCTTCTATCTGCACTGTTTCTAATCCTATTGACAATAGCATTATATTTACTGGAAGTAGAAATGGCAATGTATACTTAATTGATTTAGACAATCTGTCTACTAGTAGTCATTGCTTAGTTGCTGATAATGCTAATGTAAATAAGATTAGATGGTTGTGGCATCGTAGATTAGGTCATGCAAGCACACACTTAATTTCAAAATTAATTAGAATGGATTTAGTTAAAGGACTTCCAAAGTTAGATTTTAAAAATAACAGAATTTGTGATGCATGTCAATTTAGAAAACAAACTAGAAACTCTTTCAAATCTAAAATGTTGTTTCCACTTCTAGGCCACTAGAGCTACTTCACATGGACCTTTTTGGACCAACTAGAACGACTAGTCTAGGAGGAAAGAAATATGGTCTTGTGATAGTAGATGATTATTCTAGATTCACTTGGGTATTATTTTTGGCTCATAAGGATGAGACTTTCTCAATATTTCTGAAATTCTTCAAGAAAGTCACTAATGAGAAAAACACCACCACCATAGTGTCTCTTAGAAGTGATCATGGCACAGAATTTGAAAATTAATTATTTAAAAATTTCTGCATTGAACATGGCATTAATCACAACTTTTCTGTACCTAGAACACCACAACAAAATGGAGTTATAGATAAAAAGAATAGAACTTTAGAAGACATGGCCCGTACCATGCTATGTAAAAGCAACCTACCAAAATACTTTTGGGTGAAAGCTATAAACACGGCATGTTACATCCTTAATAGAGCTTTAATTAGGCTAATTCTTAAGAAAACTCCTTATGAATTATGAAATAATAGGAAACCTAACATTAGTTATTTTCATGCATTTGGTTGTAAATGTTTAATTCATAATAATGATAAAAATAACTTAGGAAATTTTGATGCAAAATCTGATTAAGGTATATTCTTAGGATATTCAACAACTAGTAAAGCCTATAGAGTATTTAATAAGAGAAACTTAATAGTAGAAGAATCTATTTATGTAGTTTTTGATGAATTTTTAGCATCAAGTTCAGAAAAGATTGATGATGAGGAAGATACAAATTTGCTAGAAAGAGATATTGAAAAATTAAATATAGATCATGAATAAGAAGCTAAAGATGATGATTCTACTAGGGTTGATGTTATTGATACTACTCGCAATGATGTAGATCTGCCTAAAGATTGGAGATATGCTTATGGTCATCCTAAGGAATTGATTATAGGTGATCCATCTCAAGGTGTAAGAACTAGATCATCTATGAGGAATATCAATAATCATCTTGCATTTGTATCTCAAATTGAACCTAAAACTATAGAAGAAGCTGAAAAAGATAGTAATTGGATGCTAGCTATGCAGGAGGAATTAAATCAATTTACTAGAAATAATGTATGGTCCTTAGTTGATAGACCTAAAAGTCATTCAGTTATAGGATCTAAATGGGTATTTAGAAATAAATTAGATGAAAATGGTATAGTAATTAGAAATAAAGCTAGATTAGTTGCAAAAGGATATAATCAAGAAGAAGGAATTGATTTTGATGAAACCTTTGCACCTGTAACTAGATTAGAGGCAATTAGATTATTACTTGCATTTGCATGTCATATGAATATCAATTTATTTCAAATGGATGTTAAAAGTGCATTTTTAAATGGTTTTATAAATGAAGAAGTTTTTGTAGACAACCATTTGGTTTTGAAGATCATGAATTTTCAAATCACGTTTTTAAATTACACAAAGCACTATATGGTTTAAAAGAAGAACCTAGAGCTTGGTATGATAGATTAAGTAAATTTTTAATTGAAAATGATTTTACTAGAGGAAATATAGATAAAACTCTATTTTTGAAAAGAAAACATAAAGATTTATTAGTAGTATAAATTTATGTAGATGATATTGTATTTGGTGCTACTAACGATCTTCTATGTCAAGAGTTTGCTAAGCTAATGCAGGGTGAATTCGAAATGAGCATGATGGGAGAACCCAACTTCTTCCTAGGACTTCAAACAAGCAAAGCAAAGAGGGGATTTTCATCAACCAAATAAAGTACACAAAGGAAATTCTCAAGAAGTTTGGAATGGAATCAATCAAATCCCTTGGAACACCAATGAGTCCTTCATGCAAGTTAGACAAAGATGAAGATGGTAAGAAAGTTGATCAAAAGCATTATAGAGGTATGATCGGATTTCTACTTTACTTAACTGCAAGTAGACCTGACATTATGTTTGTTGTTTGTCTATGTGCTAGATTTCAATCAGAACCTAAAGAATCTCACTTAATTACTGTAAAAAGAATACTAAGATATCTAAGTGGAACTAAATTTGTAGGATTATGGTATTCTAGAGACTCAACACTGAATTTAATTGCTTATTCTGATTCTGATTATGCTGGATGTAAACTATATAGAAAAAGTATAAGTGGTGCATGTCAATTTTTAGGAAGTAACTTAATCTCTTGGTTTAGCAAAAAGCAAAATTCAGTTGCATTATCTACTGCTGAAGCAGAATATGTTGCAGTTGGAAGTTGCTATGCTCAAATCCTTTGGATTAAGCGACAACTTAAAGATTATGACATAACACTTGATAAAACTCCTATTAAATGTGATAATACAAGTGCAATAAACTTAACTAAAATCCAATCCAACATTCAAGAACTAAACATATTGAAATTAGATATCACTTCATTAGAGAACATGTAGCTAATGGTGAAATTTGTCTTGATTATGTTTGTACTGAAGAACAACTAGCGGACATATTTACAAAACCTTTGAGTGAAGAAAGATTTTGTTATCTTAGAGGAGAGTTAGGGATTTGTGACCCTTTGGAATGATTCTGAAACCCCTGAGGAATGATTATCTAGATTTTAATCAATTTCTTGAATTCTCTCTCATGACTTTAAGGACTATTTATCTAGACATTTGAACAATTTGATTCTCCATATTCCATAGATTTTATCAAAAATTTATTGATTTTATTTTAACAAGTTTCAGATGTTTGAAACTCTCTTTTTTTTTTCTGAAACTGTCAGTGGAGTCGACACCTTGATTTGTGGAGTCGACACCTTGTCTGTGTCGCTCTCGGTCTGAGACCTTAGAGCCGACACCTGCCTGAGCGGAGCCGACTCCAGTTTGAGCGGTGACTGTTTTAGCGACCTGGAGCCGATACCTCACTTTGCAGGAGTCGACTCCAAGTGGTCCCAGGTTAATTTATCTAGGGCAGAGCTGACTCCTCGTTCATTTCAATCGACTCCAATCCTCTCAAACTCTCTCCAACTCTTTACAAAACCCAAAATCCCTCAAATTAACCACTCCTTAGCTCTCAATGGCACCCAAACGTAGGGGATCAGTGTTTGGTGGAGGGGTGACGACCGGGAAACAGACTATGAGGCATCTGACAAGGCAGCCTTCGCCGAGTTCTGCATCCTCTTCCTCGTCATCCACACCAAGCACTGCTCCAAGCCCGTCCTCACCTCAAATTGATACTTTGGCATGCCATGTAATCACAATGAGTAGGAAGGTAGACTTTCATTTCTTTGAGGAAGAAGGTTTTACCATTGGGCGATAGTTGACAGAACTAGGTTGGGATAAGGTATGTTCCCTTGATTTACCTACTTATCCATCCCTAGTCAAGGAATTTTATTTCAATCTGTCTAGAGGAGATGGAGGAATTGTTAGTTTAGTAAGAGGGAAAAGGATTCATATAACTTTAGAAATTTTAGGAAACCTTTTAGGGATTCCTATTACTGGGCTTGCTGGAAGCATTCACAGTGAAAGGTCAAATGCTTTATCAAGGATGCTAGGTAGGGAAATAACCAAATTTGAAGAAATTAGGGCAAACCAGTTGCCTCTTGAGTTAAGATTGCTTCATAACATCTGTGGAATGATTTTATTTCCCAAGATAGGCCGATTTGAGTATGTCTCAGAGCAAGACATTGTAATTATGGATAGTGTCTTGACTGGTCAGCGAATTAATCTAGCTACTATGATGATTTGGTATATGGCAGAGGCAGGGAATAAGAAAAGATCCTCTTTACCCTATGTCATGATATTAACTTTAGTATTCCAAAGCCAGGGTGTTGTCATTTCAGAGAATGAACCCTTGAAGAACCTTAGACACACCGATTATTACAGCTTGGCTACTGTGCATAGAATGGGATATGTGAAAGTGGATGGTAGATGGAAAAGAAAGAGTAATCTGGATGAAAGAGCGGCTGACATTGGAGCCACTGCCAAGGTTATCAATTTCGTTTCGGATTATGTTTCGGTTTAGCTTATGAAACAAAATATTTCGGTATCGGATCGTTTCGATGCTTTGTTTCGGAATATATATATATAATAAAAAATTTATTTATAATTCATATTCTTTATAAATAATAATAACAACATAAAATAAAGAGTTTAAGTTTTTAAGAATTTGAAAAATATATATATATATATATAATGAAAAATTTATTCATAATTCATATTCTTCATAAATAATAATAACAATATAAAAATAAAGAGTTTGAGTTTTTAAGAGATGCGATCGTGGGGATAGGGTAACTAGAATTTTTTTTTTGTTATTATATATATATATTTTAAAATGGGGATAGGGTAACTAGGATATTTTTTTGATATATATATATATATATATATATATATATATATATATATATATATATATATATATATATATATATATATATATATATAGTTCTGAAGGTTTAATAATTCATAAATTGGTCTCCAAAATATATTTTACCGAAACAGCCGAAACATACCGAAACGGCTGAAAACGGCCGAAATATACCGAAACGCATCGAAACGGCCAAAAAATCTTTCGAAACGAAACGCAGAACTTATCTTTTTGGATAAGCTACCGAAACGAAACGTCTCGACCGAAATGGCCGAAACGAAACGAAATTGACAACTTTGGCCACTGCACCTTCTGAGGTAGGTCCTTCAGTGAGGCATCCTTCACCAGAACATAACAGATCATTACCACCACCGACACCTACTTCCATCCATGCATCTGTACCAGTGTCTGTTGGTTTTTCTGATGTTCAGCTGGAGCAACTTAAAGAATATTTAGTACTCACAAGGGAGAGATAAAATCTCAGTTAGATAGCAAATTTATGAATCTAAGAGAAACCCTCTACTCCTTGGATGAAAGAGTTAGAAAAATTGAGTCCACCCTTGGAGCCTCCGTAGAATCCTTGAAGAATGATATCAAGAATATTTTGAAGAACTTAAAGAGATTGGAGGTGATTCAGAGACATATTCCAAATGCAATGCTGAGTTACAAGAAAAGATTGTTGTTGCATTTGGATTCTTTGATAGGAGACTAAATGAATTTATTGCTACTCAAAGAGAAGGGATGGGCAAAATTCTAGAAGAACTCAAAAGGAGATTTGGGATTTGATGTTTATTTGCTTTAGTTTGATGTTTGATGTTTTTACTGAAATTTTGATGTAATGAAGTTTTTTTCTTAATGCTTGACTTTGTGAAGTATGTAATGAACTTTTTGATACTTAATGAATATCATTTGATCTTTGAAGCATCTCTCAATTTTGTCATTTAATTTAAAATTTCTTAACCTTTTTGTTGATTACAAAAAGGGAGAGAAAATGTAATTGATAGTCGTATATGCATTGAAAGTTATAATGTGAAAGTTATAATGGGGAAGACAAATATATATACATTGAAAGGAATAAGCTTAATTGACTTAATTTGATATGAAAGTTTAATTGGTATCAAACATTAAACTCATATAAGATGTAATTGATTGTTAAATTGAGTATCATAGGGGTAGCTACTTCATTCAGGGGGAGCTTACTTGTGAAACCTAAATATTTGAGAAATTTGATTTGAAACTCTTATTGTTTAATCATGCATATACTCAATGTTTTTATAATCATCAAAAATAGAAAGATTGTTGACCCAATTATTGATTTTGATGATTAACAAAAAGACATGAGTATATTCACTATATTTCTCACAGATTTAATAAGTGTTTCAAGGGTTAAAAAATGTTCAATCAATCAAAAGGAATAAAGGAATAAGTTTTGAATCAAATTTTAAAGGAATTTTTTCAAAGTTCAGAACTTGGAGTCGACACCCAAATAGTTAAGAGCCGACCCCAAGGCATATCAGAAGATTTCTAGATTTTTGGCATGGTCCGGAGTCAACACCCAGAGTTTCGGAGCCGACTCCAACCTGAGAAACAGAGAAGTGCATTCAGTTTCAGTTTCTGGAGCCAACACCTAGAATTCGGGAGCCGACACCTGAAAGTTCGGGAGCCGACACCTGAGTTTCTGGAGCCGACTCTAACCTGAGAACAGAGAGCGTGTTTTTATGGACATTTCTGGAGCCAACACTCTTGGATTCCGGAGCTGACTCCTGAAAGCGACGAGCCGACACTTAACTTTCTCGGAGCCGACTCCTCAACAAACTTTTTCTTTGCTATTTTTGGATATCCGATCTGGAGCCGACACCTGAAAAGTTGGAGCCGACTCCAACCTGTCATGATGGGTTTTCAATTGTCAGAACGGACTCCAATGGTAATATTTTTTTACCTAATCTCTAACAGCTATATTTCTTTGTGTGTAGGAGTATCCAAGCATCTCACAACGGCTATTTTTCCCACATAAACCTTCGATTGAAGTATATAAAAGGAGGAATATCCGTCCGTTTGAAAAGAGATAAGAAAAAGAGAAATAATATTCAAAAAATACTGAGAAAGAAAGAGAGAAATCAAAAGGAAATACTCTGAGCTCAAATCCATCAATCCCAGAAAGTTCAAAGAGAAATCCACAAGCTTCTCAAGATCAAATCAAGGAGATTTCCAACATTTGAAGAGAGAAAGCAAAAGCCCCAAATCCTCAACTTCTCTACTACATGAAGAATCTGAGCTGAGGCTGATTCAATCTTTCAAAGGAGAAGAGGAAAAGAAAAAAAAGAAGAAAAGTATACATTCAAAGAGCTTCAATCAGGCTTTTCTTACCCTATTTATTTTATTGAATATCTACTCACTTAAGGAGCTGTTTAAGTGTTGTATTGAAATCTTTATTGTTTTCAAACTGTTGTTTGCTAATTCAATCAGGGGATTGAATTAGTGGATGTAGTATACCTCGGGATAAGCTAAGGATAGCTTGTGTTTGGGTTTTGTGCTGGTGAGCCCGGTAAAACCAACTGGGTTCATTGTGATTCCGGGGGAAACAACAAGTTTTAAGTTGTGAGCTTATAAAATAACTCGGCTGTAATCAAGTGGATTATAGTGTGGGCCCAAGTGCTACTTAGGAGTGGATATAGGTGTTAGATATATCGAACCACTATAAAATCGTTGTGTTTGTCGTGCTTTATCTCTTTGTCTCTTCCTATCTCATTATTTGTGCCTAGCATTTGTCTTGCACTCAATCTCTTCTATTTCAAAGCAAATAATTGTAAAAAGCTAAATTTTTAAGAACCCAATTCACCCCCCCTTTTGGGTTGCCATTTGGGCCAACAAATGCCACCACCTTATCCATTCTGATCGTTGAGATCGAGATCGAGGTAGATTCTCTGCAAGTACAAAGCTGCAAAAAGGTGGGTATCATCATTGCGGTGAGGTCACCGCAGTCCCATCATTGGTGGTGCCCCTCGTGTTCTGTGCGTCAAGTGGTTGCCAAAACAATCTCCAGTGACGGATGAGCACGTGGCCAAATTGAAACAGGCGGGATGATTTGAAACGACGAAGCTATAAAAAGGGGTGTCGTCCCTGACCTTGGCCTTTCGCTTCTACTGTGTTTGTCCTTGCCTCTCAACCTGACCCTTGTTCGAGCGTTCGTTCATCTTCTTCTGCTTCCCAAGCTCTTCATCCCCGATTCTCAGTTCCCAGATCCTTCAGGTCAGTTCATCTTAGTTCCCATGGTTTCTTCTTCTCTTTTCTGCTCAATCTCTGATTCTGGGGGTTATTCCCCCAATCCTTCACAACCCTCCTCTTCTCCAGCACCTAGCTGGTCGTCTTTTTCCCCTGACCAAATTTCATTGGAACAGTGGCGAGCTGCCGGATGATCCCCGACCAGGATTCGTTCGGCTGCCGGTCGGGCCCCAATCCAGCACCATCCGGCCATCGCTGGCCCATCTTCCACCGTGAGGGAGTCTCCTAAATGGACTGCCTCCACCATGACTGCCCAAGACATAGTAAACCTTAGGGCCAAATACAACCTTCCCACCAACATGCCCCTATTCCGCCCTGCTCCCGAAGATAGGGTGACTTCTTCCCGTCCCGGGAAAGTCACCTTGTACAGAGCCTTCTTCAAGGCTGGGCTTCGGCTACCCTTTCATCCCTTCATCCTTAACCTCTTAGACAAATACTCCCTAGCACTAGTGCAACTAGTCTCGAATTTCATTCGGACTATTGTTGGCTTCTTGGTGCTTTGTCACTTCCACGGGATAGAAGCTAGGATTTCCCTCTTCCGTAGCTTCTACACCCTCCACAAGCAAGCAGGGTGGTGGTCCTTTGCCCCCAGACTCACCAGGGCCCTTAAGCTATACCTTCCTACATCCATTAAGGGGTGGAAAGATAGGTTCTTCTTTACCGATGTCGAACGGGTAAGAGGGGTCTGGGGAACGCCAAATACCGGTCCGACCAAAGACTCTTCTGTTGACCTCATATTGATTTTGATGATCACAAAACAATTAAGTATGATACTAATGATTTTATGGTTAAGTTAAACAAATTCCAAATGAATCATCTAGAAGATGTTACTCCAAATTGGATTACTCTTTATATCAAAAGAAAGGTATTACAAAGGTAAAATGAAGGCAATGTGATTGTATTTTTGCAAGTCCAAATGTTTTTGAAAAGGGCAAATAAAATTTTCAAATGGACTTTTGCTTCAAAAGTATCACAAAATATTTGTTTTATAAATGACTAAAACTATCTTTGCATGAACTCTTGTATTGTTTCTTATAGCATGAAAAACATTTTTCAAATGAGCCAATGAATTTGTATTCCAAATGTTTTTCCTCAAGCCCAAATGTTTTATCATGGTTCTTCAATATTTGATCATTCATTTCTCAAAATACTAAATCTATATTTGATGATTTATCATGTAAAAATTATTTTCCAAAGTATTGCATGGCAATCCTGTAAATCCCACTAAATGCTGTCAATGGCATTTCTGTAAATCCCACTGAAGGCTGTCAATGGCATTCCTGTAAATCCCATTGGAAGCTGTAAATGGCATTTCTGTAATTCTTAAAATCGTCTGGATCTCTGAGTTAGCTAACTGAATTTCTGTGTTGACCGAGTGGTTCTTAGAATCAGCTAGCTAAGAAGCTAGCTGGTTAGCTTCTTGAGTTAACTAGAAAGCTAACTAATTTTTCCCTGCAGGTGGCTTTGCCGAATGGAGTGTTTTGCTAGCTAGCTGACTAGCTAGCTTGCACTTGGACGATTTTTCTTCATGGCCGTGTGATATGTGAAAGGAGTTAGCTAACAAGCTAACTACCTTATCTTTTCTCCCTGCTAAGCTGCATGAAATTGGTTTTAAGCTAGCTAACAGCTAGCTAGCTTGCACTTGGACGATTTTTCTTCATGGCCGTGTGATATGTGAAAGGAGTTAGCTAACAAGCTAACTACCTTATCTTTTCTCCCTGCTAAGCCGCATGAAATTGGTTTTAAGTTAGCTAACAAGCTAACTACTTTTTAAATCTTTTCATTCCTAGCCGCATAAAATGTTCATTGAGTTAGCTCTAGAGCTAACTACTTTTTTACATGACCTCAAGCACTTTTTAATTAGCTAACTGAAGAGCTAGCTAAACTTCAAAATCCTTCTGTACATGAAACGTTTCTCTTGCTTGTCTATGTAGCCAGTTAGCTGATGAGCTAACTAGTTTGGGCCTTAGCTAACTCTCAAACTACTTTATTTTTTATGGCAGATTTTTCCTCCAAGCCGTGTACTCTTCCAAACAAGCTAGCTGGAGAGTTAACCACTTTAATCTCCAGCCGCATGAATTCACATTTGAGTTAGTTAAATAGCTAACTCCTTTTGCATTTAAAGCATGAAACCTTTTTGGGAGTTAACTATTCTTTCATGATTATTTTTCTAAACCGTGTGGACTTTTGAATAGAGCTAGCTCATAAGCTAGCTACTTTATTTCCCTTTGCATATGGCTGATTTCTTGTAGCCGTGGAGACCTGTTAGCTAGCTAGCTAACTTTGAATACTTAGCTAGCTTGGAGCTCTTCCCTCTTTTCTTCCATGGCCGCACGTTTTCAAAGAGGTTGCTGGAAATTAATTCCAGCCAACCAGCTCTCTCAAGAATTAAATGCTCTTTCTCTCTCTCTTTTATTACATTTCTGTTTACATGGTTACTGATATTTTTCTTTTGGTGTTTTACAGAAATCTTTCTTTCCCAAAGGATTAAATGCAATCAATGTTTAGGGAAATAAATTCAAACGGTTATATTTCTTCCCGTTTCTAATTTCCTCTATTTACTGTCTAACGGATATTATTTTTGTTTTGGTTTAAATAGATGTGATTAGAGGAACACAAATATGACACAAGGCGATTTCTTGTTGGCAAAATCTGTGAAAATCTGAAAGAGAAAAAGAGAAAGAAAGAAATAAAAAAGAGTGTTCATTGCATATTTTCCGGAGTATTGAAGAGCAAGTTCTTGTGCTGAGAAGTTGACAAATCTCTATCATTGCTCAAGTCGTCCAAATCCGGTGAAGCACTTCCAAGTTTCAGCTGCCTTGGAGATCCACATCCATTGCTGAAGACTTGCTTCGATATTTGTAAAGTATTTTTGAATATTTGCTCAAATTAGGAGCTATTTGTCATATTCTTGGATATTTCTTGTAATAGGGTTAGAGATAACCCTAGATTGTTGTTTGGCTTTCTTGTGCCGTTAAATAAGCGGACTAGCCGGGAAGGCTAGGGGTTTGGCTGCCTTGTGCCGTGAAACAAGAGGACTAGCCGGGAAGGCTAGGCGTTTGGCTTCCTTGTGCCTTGAAACAAGAAGACTAGCTGAGAAGGCTAGGGGTTTGGCTGCCTTGTGCCGTGAAACAAGAGGACTAGCCGGAAAGGCTAGGGGTTGTAATCGTTGTGATACGATTAGTGAAATTCCCAATGGGTTTTTGGGGAGTGGACGTAGGAGCCGAGTTTGGCACCGAACCACTATAAACCCTATTGTGTTTGTGATTGCATATTCTGTGTAATTTTATTTCGTGCACTCCACTACACCACTGCGAACTAATTTCTTAATTAGTGATTAAGCACATATCTGCGCTTGTAATTAATTTTTAAATACACAATTCACCCCCCTCTTGGGTTGCTACATCTGGGCAACATCTTCCATACTTCCGAGGGACCAAGTGGCATTCGGGCAACTACTGACTGCCGATATCTCTCGATGCAATCAACTTTTGGCCGAGAAGAATCTTTGGCTCGTCGGTCTCATTCCATGTGGTGGTGAGCAGCCATGATTCACTCACCCCCTTCTTTTTCTTTCTCTCTTTTTTTTTACCAAGTCGTTTTGACATGTGTAGATATATTGCCATCGATTGAAGCCATGAGAAGAGCTGCGATCGAGGAAAGAAGGGCTAGGGCGGATGGAGCCTCTGCCGAAAAAAGGGTCATAGCCAAGGCGGTCAGAAAGAAGACCGAGGCCGAAAGGGTCAAGGAAAAAACTAGAGAGGCCGAGGAGCCAAGGAAGAGGCCTCGGTCGCCATCGCCGATGCGATCCCGGTCCCCAACCCCACTCATCCGCAGGCCCCGAGCGACCGGGAGGTGGACGTCGACCTCACTGCTGACACGCCCCCAGAAGGGCCGGGGGCTGGAGTACTGCCATCACCACCACCAATCATTCCAGATGCACCGGCTTCTTACTGGACCCCTTGTCGACCTCCCTCCTAGAGAAGTCTATTTCATTAGCGCTAATATACTTCTGCGGTCAGCTCAGTAGTTCGGCATAAGAGCTAGGAGGTTTCTTGTCCAGAGAATAGGCGAAGCGAGAGGGTCGAAGTCCCTGCTTCAGGGCCAAGGTGGCCATGGAGTCCTCAAGATTGTAGACTTCGAGTGCAGCCTCCTTAAATTGGGCCACGAAGTCCTTCAAAGTTTCGCCGCTTCTCTGCTGAACAACAAATAAGCTGTCAGCCACCTGGGGGATCTTTCGGCACACATCAAAGTGGGCCAAGAAGGATCGCTCCAGCTGCCTGAACAAGTTGATACTACGTGGTGGCAAGCGGGAGTAACACGCACGTGCGGCCTTCCGAAGCGTAGCTGGGAAGGTGATGCAGAGGAGAGAATCTGTTGCCCCTTGGACCTGCATGAGGACTTTGTAGCTTTCCAGATGATCCAGGGGGTCTGTGGTACCGTCATACGGGTCCAACTGGGTAGACGGAACCATGGCGGGATTGGTTCCTCCATAATGTCATGGGACAGTGGGGGGCAATGGTTGTATTCTGCCCCATGAGGGTTAGCAATTCTGCGGCTGAGCTCCTCCAACCGCATATGGTACTCGTCCAACCTTTGCTCGGCCCGACGAGCAATCCGTTTGTCACCAGAATATCCCCTTGAAGACTTGGAAGATGAGCGGGGAGAAGGCCGCCAGCGGAGGTGATGCACCTGCTCAGGTTCCTTCCCACTGCGCTGCTTAGGGGGGGTGGTCAGAGCGATGGGAAGGAGACCGCGGCCGTTTGGAGGTCTCCCGGCGATGAGATTTTGGAGACGTACGATGAAGGGTCTTCGGAGGAGTCTTGCCACGATGAGACTGGCTGGCTCCATGATCCTCCGCGTGGGACGAAGGGAGCTGAGGTGGCAATGGCGTAGTGGTGGAGCACTGCTCCTGCAGCCCCCGAACCACCGCCATCAGATCCTGAACTTGCTGGGTCAGGGCATCGAGCCGATCAGCTTGGCTAAACTACGGCTGTATGGGGGGTGGAGCAGGGAGGTCGGTCTCTAGCTGCTCAGCCCACGGGAGGTGCCCTAGCCTAATTGGTAGAGGCTTCCTGCGCATGTGTGATCACCATCTTCTTCTTTGTAGGGGTCGAAGGGTTGTAGATACGTTGAATAAACGTGCTGCAGTCATCGTTCCTCCCTTCCTGGCGCGCCAATCTGTTGCAGCCAAATCACTTCCAGAGAGTGACGGGCAGGAAAAGATCTCTGTGGGCCTTTGAGAAGATGGCAGGACTGCTCCCTTTAGCTGGAGAACTGCAATAAAAGTCCCGGGCCGATGGTTCCGGCGAGGACCCTCCGATGCTTTAGTTAGTGGTCTGGAGAATAGCACTAGAGGTGAGTAGTTCAGAATGAGTCCCCTTCCTCGTTATGAGTGAAGGTTCTTATACTTGTTCGGACATCCCTCTTACCCTTCAAGAATGACCGTTGAATCACGTCGTCCGCTAGGATCGGCACTGTAAGTGGTAAGTGGGCGCATAGCTGTTAGACGTGCTCCGTAAATAACGGTAACTGCCCATAGTCTTAGCGAGGAGTGGGATAATGGGCCACGTGGCAGTCCTTGGCACTTAACAGGTCGATGGGAACAATATTTGAGGTTGGTTCCTCAAAATTAGTGGCCAAGGAGAAGTCGAGACTAAGGCCGAGGCGAGGCTCGAGGCCATGGCCGAGGCCGAAGCGAGGCTCAGGGCCAGGGCGAGGCTCGAGGCTAGGGTGAAATCCAAAGTCAAGGTTAGCTGCCGAATCAATTCTCTCCCCAGGAATCGTGCAGACTGTTAATCCACTACCTGGGAGCTTGATCAGCCACATCACATATATTTAGAACATGCAACATAAAACTAATATTAAAGAAAATTATTTATGATACAAGATGTTGCCTAGATATAGCAAGCCAAGATGGGGGTGAATTGAGTTTCTTAAAAAATTAATGCGCAGATATGTGCACTTAACACAAATCAGAATTTAATTGCAAGTGATGTGTGTTGAAGTGAAGAGACAATAGAGACAATCAAGCAGTCACAAACACAAATATTTTTATAGTGGTTTGGTGCCAACCTAGCATCTACATCTACTTCCCAAGAACCCCTTGGGAATTTCACTCCAATCGTTTCAAATGATGACAACCCTAGCCTTCCCCGGCTAGCAATTTGTTTTACGACACAAGGGGGCCAAACACCAAGGGTTATACCCAACCCTTTACAAGATTTAAACAAGTTTAGAAAATATTTAGAACACAAAGTTTCTATAATGAGCATATGAACAACAAGATATACTTAGCAACTTGAAAAGCTTAACACGAGGTAGCTTTTTCTTTTAATGGCGCAACAACAATAGTGAAGCTTTCGTGTCTTCAAAGAAAGTTGTTGGAGCTTTAACACCACTTTAAGAATCAGAAATAAATGCATATCGGTGACTTTAAAACAATCAATGCTACACTCCAATACACCTCTCTTACAAAGAATAAATATCTCCTTTTCTACACGATTTTTCTCACAATTTTTTCACTGATATTTTTCCTCTTTTTCTTTTTCTCAGTTCACTATTGAATCACTATTCAATAGCTCAATTTATAACAAACATAAAAAATATAGCCGTTACATGAATATTGTGAATAGAGGAGAGAGAAGAGTAACACTTGGTAAGCTTAACTAAGAAGTTCGACCGTCCAAGATAAAAATTTAGTTTCCTAACTTAGAGTTTAGATGCCCAAATAAAGAAATTAGAAGCCCAACACAAGAATCGGTTTGCTATCAGAATAAATTGGAAGCCCAATGAAAGAAGTAGCAGACCAACTTTATCAACCAGTCTACCAAGAGATAAATTAGCATCCCAATTCTTAAAACCGGCAGCCTAGATTTTTTGTCACAAGAAGCCAGTCAACCACTAGACGAAAGTTTTGAAAAACTGGTAGCCCAAACTTTAAATTCGGCTGACCAAATTTGAAGCCATAAAGCAACCAGCCGAATGCTAAGAAAAATTGGCAGCCCAACTTTAAATCCGACAGACCAATTTTGAAGCCATGAAGCAACCAGCCGAATGCTAAGAAAAATTGGCAGCCCAACTTTAAATCCGATATACCAATTTTGCAGCCATGAAGAATCAGAAAGCCAAAACCGAACACTTTAAAAAATTAGCAAGCCAACTCCTTGAATTGGCAGACCAGTTTTAATATGCCAAGCATCAAACCGAAGGTCACATAAAATTAGCAGCCCAATTTTTTGAATTGGCAAACTAATCTTTTGAGAATTTAGAATCAGGGAACAACCAGCCGAATGCTTAAAAGAAATAGCAGCCCAACTTAGAAAATCGGTAGATCAGTTTTAATGTGCCAAGGAGCCAACTGAATGCCAATAAAAACTGGCAGCCCAACTCCAACATCTAGATGTCCAAAATATGATTCATGAACAGCTAGTAAAGAGAAACCATAAGCCAAAAAAAAAAAATTTCGATCGTCCAATGCCAAGAAAGAAATGACTTCAAGGAAATATTCAAAGCAACATAAAGTTTAAATGGAAACTTGTAAGACGATTGAATTCAGTTCAAGGCAATGCAAATATAATTAAACTTGAAAGTCATTTTATCAAGTAAACCCTTCAAACATAAAACATATGAAAATCGTCCATTAATTGTAAAATTCAAGTTCATTGAAAAATAATTTAATCACTACAAGCATATTTATACATCACCTGTAATACTTTTTATTTTGTATCATAATTTACCTTGAGCTAATGCAAGTGTATTCTTTCATGATGAGTAACCTGAAATAGATTAGACTTGATAGAGATGATATTAGTACAATACTTAATTATTTTGTGTTTCATCAAAATCAATGTGAGGTCAACACAAGAAATATAAGCCATGCAACAATTAAAGAAGCTTGGATGGTGCTATATTGCATGGGAGACATGCAATAAACAGCTTTCGAAAAGAGAAATATAACGAAAAGCTATAATAAAAGAAAACAAAAATGAGATTGAGTGAAGAAAAGAGAAAAAATAATGATATTAAAAAAATGATGAAGAGTATGAAAAGAAAATTATTTCTAGACTTATGCTATCAATTGATCATTTGGTTAGAAATTAGATGGAAATTGTAACAGTGTTGCTTGATTTAGGGTTTGTTATAAATAAAGAAAGCAATTGTAAAAATGGATTGGGATATTTTAGAGATAAAAAAAGATGAAATTTATCGAGAAATCGACTTACCCATCTCTCCAGTGGATAAGTTTTTCCATAGGGGCTCACATTTCGAGGGTATCATACTTTTTTAGGATTCTATATTTTTTTAGATAAGTCTTATCAAGTAAAACTTGAATGAGAAAATAATTTATCCATATTTTATTACTTAATTATATTATTTTAATATTGTAATATTTTATAATTATTATTTTTATTAGTGTTAACTATAATTTTGTGTCTATCTACTCTAAAATTTAGAATAACAAATGAAAAAAATAAAATAAAATAAAATATGGAGTTGACCATTGATAATTATGTTAAAAGAAAATGAAAAAAAATGTATATTGAATCTAAGAAAAGAAAATTAAGCCAATCCAAAATGACTCATGGGATGACCAACTTATGAAATCTTTTACAAATGCAACATTCTTGCCTGTTAGATGAAATTTTATAGCAACATTTTCTTAAAAAATATATATTTTTTCTATCTGAAAAGAATGATTTATATCTTTGATTTGTCTTGAAAAATCTGAATAAACATAATCAACATGGATTGTTTTGTGCCGCCCACAGTTTTTTTTTTTTATGTTATGATTTAAACATGACCAACTTTAATTTATATTGCAATGGCAAAAAAATCATATCAAATTTCTACTGTAATGAGTTGTCAGTTTGCCAATTTGTAATCGGCCAATTCTCAATTGCTTCATTGACTTTACTTGTTTCAATAGATTTTGAAAAATTCAACACTAACCACAGCCATAAATATTATCAATGTCTTTTTAACGCTTGAGGGAACCCAACCGGAGAAAGACAATTGGACAGTAAGAGTACAAATTTGCAATGCTATCGTTATATTTTATTCAGAAATCAAATGAGTTTTTAATATTGCATAATTTTTTTAGGGTGCTTTGATGCATGGTTCAATAAATAAGAAAGAATCAAATTGGTAAGTTCAAGCCTCTTCTGTCAGAAGGTTATATATATATATATAGAATTTCAAGGTCATATCAGCAATAGAAAATTATCATCCAGTTTTAAATGAGCATAAAATTATATTTTTTGGTCATAACATCGGTTATTCCAGTGAATCAGAGAATAAGAAATATGTCATGTCATGCATTTGAATTTGCAAAGAAATGCTTGCTGACAGATGCAATAATCGCATTTATTTGATAGGTAATGAGAAACATAATGTATTTATGTATTGTAAAATAATCTTGAATATTATATTATATATCTTGCTGGAATTTAATGTACAAATATGGAAAATTTTAATGAAGCATAGATATATTAGAGGAGCAAATGATAGAAAATAAGACATTGAATTGCTGCTCAGTTGGTAATTGCCAAAAACAAGTATTTTATTATTTTTGTATTCTTTAAATTTCTTAGTGGCCCAAATAGTGATGGTAATTATGTTCTGATATTACCACAGTGAGTTAATCCAGCTTGAGTTGGTTGCTATATGTCGTTCTGCCTGAGAGGGGGAGAGAGAGGGCCATTTTTGTATTCTTAAAATTGTTTAGGAGCCAAAATGGGTGTGGGAACATATCGATACAATAACTGCGAGTCAATCTGGCTAGATTAGGCTGTTATGTGTCAACTTCTGCCTTTAATGGTTTTTCCCCCTTCTTTTTATACCATGTGGATTTAGCTGTCTCCTTTATTTGGTTTCTCCATCTTCATGCTTACTTTGCTCTATTTTAGTTGCCTTATTGTTCTAGTTTTAAGTATTGATATGTTTCCTTTTTTCTGTTCATAATTTTATCAGCCATGTAGTTAATGCGATTTGATGCTTGGCTACTTTGCCAATGGTTGTAATGTGGTGCATGATTAGAAGATGACAAGTTCATCCAAATAGAAAACAAGATAACTGTGATGTAGCATGTGACGTTTGATGTTATTTTAGTTGTAATATATCTTTGAGTTAAAAATCAATTGGATTTTCTATCTGTGGTGTATAATTGTAGTGATTATTGAAGAACAAGTTGATGGATCTCATATATTGTTGTTCTTTAGGTCATCATGGTCCAATTCGGTATCAGATCCTTTAGACAGCTCTTCCAAGAATTTGACACCAAATAAGAAGAATAGTGTGGGGAAGTTAACTAGAAAGTCAGTATTTTAAGTTCATTTGTTAAGGTTTTGCTTTGTCTAGCCTGTTCTCTGTTTGTCTTTTCCTTTGCAATTAATCTCTGTTAATTGTTGAATCTTCTTTGTGCCAGGGACCTAGGGTTGCAAAAGTTGGTTTTTATGAACGACATTTTACCTCACGGAACTGAAGTAGCCTACTATGTTCGTGGAAAGGTTGTGTTTTCGAGGTGGTTAAATGATTCTTTTTGTGAGTGGCAGTCTCTTTTGTGGTTATTTGATTAACATAGTTGTCATGGTGATTATACAGAGATTGCTTCAGGGTTATATAAAAGAATCTGGGATATACTGTCATTGCTGCAACACTCTGGTAAAATACTGTTCTGTTCCAATTTTCTGATTTTTTGAATATTCCATTTCTAAGTTTTGACATTTGTAATCCTAAATGGCATGATGAGTCATGGAACAACGTGTTGGATATTTCTATACTTTATAAATTGATTAGATCATAGATTTTCTATCTGTGGTGGATAATATTTCTATACTTTATATAAATTGATATTTTTCTATACTTGGCAGGTCGGCTATCAATCAATCTGATATTTCTTTAAATTGATTACCTGTCTTGGCATTTAGGATTTTTAATTGTCCATATCTTATAAAAAAGATAGGCTGAGAGAAGAAAAGATAAAGAAATTAATGATATTAAAAATAAAATTAAAAAGAAATTAAGGAAAGTTTTTATGCTCGGTGCACAAAGCGCACATGGCCGCGCTTTGCACGTACGGCCAGAAGTTAAAAAGGAAACAGGGGATTGTGGCGATTCACTTGCTTTACATGCGTTGTGTGCGAGTAAATCGAAGAATTTGAAGTTGTTCCTTTCTAGTTCCAGAAATTTGCTTCCCTTGTGTTGTTTTTAATACGTCAAGAAAGAGAGGCGTTAATTGGCGGCTGGTTTTGAGAGAGAGAGAGAGTGTGTGGAAAGAGAGATTGTGTTGTTTTTAATATGTTGGATACGGCTAGCTTTAATCTGTCGATCACGTCGGATCGGAGCGCCAAGTGGTGGTACTCAGCGTTCCACAATGTCACGGTGATGGTCGGCGCCGGGGTTCTGAGCTTACCGTTTGCAATGTCGCACCTTGGATGGTGATGCCAAAATTCATGAGGGATCATCTTGACTCAACGATACTCAAATCCAAAGGTAAAATATTTCATCAAAAAAATTCAATAAATATCATGAATTGGGCAATAACAGGTATTCCCAACTTTTGATTTAAAACTTGGGAGGCATTTAGGAAGCATCTTTCTCTTAATTTTCAGCGAGAATATATATATATTGATGACGCTCGATCACCCCTCCTGGACGTCGGGAACGGAGGCTCTTCTTCATCACCGGAGTGCCTGCAAAGAAGTCCCAAGACCGAAGAGGGTTCTCCGGTGGGACCCTTCGATGCCCAAGTTAGTGACAGAGGTCACAGTAGAGAAGGAGCTCGAGAGAGCTCTTGAGGAGGGAGAGGTCTTAGAAGGATCAGGTAGTTCCTTTGAGAATTAGGGCATCAAGTGCGTAAAATGAGTGTTACCTGGTTCTCGACGTGGTTCACCCTTTTATAGGGGATGACGCTGGCACGATCACGTGGGATGGCATGAGTCGGAAGATCCGCTGAGCCCTTGCGTGAATCTAGGCTGGTTAGTGGGCTGCATCCCATCAGCCGGCGGGGCCGTTGGATTGTTGGATCTGGCGCTGTCGGGCGGCGCGCGTCGGGCGCTGTCGGGCGACGCGCGTCAGAGAAGCAGATTCTTGAACCGCTGGGGCTGATTTGGCGGGAACTGGAGACGCCGGGGCCGAGTCGGGCTGGCCTAGGATGACCTTGGCCAACTTGGCAGAACTGGAGATGTCGGGGCCGAGTCGGGCCGGCCTAGGATGGCCTTGGCCGACTCGGCAGGACTGGAGATGCCGGGGCTGAGTCGGGCCGGCCTAGGATGGCCTTGGCCAACTCGGGGGACAGGAGACGCCGAGGCCGAGTCGGGCCGGCCTAGGATGGCCTTGGCCGACTCAGCGGGACAGGAGACGCTGGGGCCGAGTCGGGCCGGCCTGGGATGGCCTTGGCCAACTCGGCGGGACAGGAGACGCCAGGGCTGAGTCGGGCCGGCCTGGGATGGCCTTAGCCGATTCGGCGGGACAGAAAACGCCGGGGCCGATTCGGACCGGCCTGGGATGGCCTTAGCTGACTCATCGGGACAAGAGACGCCGGGGCCGAGTCGGGCGGCCTGGGATAGCCTTGGCCGACTCGTCGGGACAGGAGACGCCAGGGCCGAGTCGGGCCGGCCTGGGATGGCCTTGCCGACTCGGCGGGACAGGAGACGCCGGGGCCGAGTCGGGCCGGCCTGGGATGGCCTTGGCCGACTCGGCGGAACAGGAGACCCCGGGCCGAGTCGGGCCGGCCTGGGATGGCTTTGGCCGACTCGTCGGGATAGGAGATGCCGGGCCGAGTCGGGCCGGCCTGGGATGGCCTTGGCCGACTCGTCGGGACAGGAGACGTCGGGGCCGAGTCGGGCCGGCCTGGGATGGCCTTGGCCGACTCGGCGGAACAGGAGACGCCGGGGCCGAGTCGGGCCGGCCTGGGATGGCCTTGGCCGACTCGGCGGAATTGGAGACGCCGGGGCCGAGTCGGGTCGCCTGGGATGGCCTTGGCCGACTCGGCGGAACTGGCGATGCCGGGGCTGAGTCGGGCCGGCCTAGGATGGCCTTGGCCGACTCGGCGGAACAGGAGACGCCGGGGCCGAGTCGGGCCGCCTGGGATGGCCTTGGCCGACTCGCGGAATTGGAGACGCTGGGGCTGAGTCGGGCCGGCCTGGGATGGCCTTGGCCGACTCGTCGGACAGGAGACGCCGGGGCCGAGTCGGGCCGGCCTGGGATGGCCTTGGTCGACTCGGCGGGACAGGAGACGCCGGGGCCGAGTCGGGCCGGCCTGGGATGGCCTTGGCCGACTCGACGGGACAGGAGACGCCGGGGCCGAGTCGGGCCGGCCTGGGATGGCCTTGGCCGACTCGGCGGAATAGGAGACGCTGGGGCCGAGTCGGGCCGGCCTGGGATGGCCTTGGTCGACTCGGGACAGGAGACGCCGGGGCCGATTCGGGCCGGCCTGGATGGCCTTGGCCGACTCGGCGGAATTGGAGAGCCGGGGCCGAGTCGGGCCGGCCTGGATGGCCTTGGCCGACTCGGAATTGGAGAGTCGGGGCCGAGTCGGGCCGGCCTAGGATGGCCTTGGCCGACTCGGCAGAACTGGCGACGCCGGGGCCGAGTCGGGCCGGCCTAGGATGGCCTTGGCCGACTCGGCGGAACAGGAGACGCCAGGGCCGAGTCGGGCCAGCCTGGGATAGCCTTGGCTGACTCGGCGGAATGGAGACGCCGAGGCCGAGTCGGGCCGGCCTGGATGGCCTTGGCCGACTCGGCGGACTGGCGATGCCGGGGCTGAGTCGGGCCGGCCTAGGATGGCCTTGGCCAACTCGGCGGAACAGGAGACGCCGGGGCCGAGTCGGGCCGGCCTGGGATGGCCTTGGCCGACTCGGCGGAACAGGAGACGCCGGGGCCGAGTCGGGCCGGGATGGCCTTGGCTGACTCGGCGGAACTGGAGACGCCGGGGCTGAGTCAGGCCCTAGGATGGCCTTGGCCGACTCGGCGGATCTGGAGACACCGGGGCCGCCTGGCTTGGAGACGTAGGGGGCCGGCTAGGAGGATGCCGGGGGCCGCCTGTCTTGGAGATGCCGGCCTTTGAGGTGCCGGTCTTGGAGGTGTCGACCTTTGGGGCCGACTGTCTTGGAGATGCTGGCCTTGAAGGTGCCGGTCTTGGTGGTGTTGGCCTTTGGGGCCGACTGTCTTGGAGGTGCCGGCCTTTGGGGCCGGTCTTGGTGGTGTCGGCCTTTGGGGCCGACTGTCTTGGAGGTGCCAGCCTTGAGGTGCCGATCTTGAAGGTGCCGGCCTTGAAGGTGCCGATCTTGGAGGTGTCGGCCTTTGGGGCCGACTGTCTTGGAGCCGTCGGTCTTGGAGGTGTCGGCCTTTGGGGCCGTCGGATGTCGGCCTTTGGGGCCGTTGGTCTTCGAGATGCCGGCTTTGCAGGTGCCGTCTTTGGGTGTCGACCTTTGGGGCCGACGGGTGTCGGCCTTTGGGGCCATCGATCTTGGAGATGTCGGTCCTTTGGGGCCGTCGGGTGTCGGCCTTTGGTGCCGTCGGTCCTTGGAGCCGTCGGTCTTCGGGTGTCGGCCTTTGGGGCCGTTGGTCTTTGAGATGTCGGCCTTTGGGGCCGGGTGTCGGCCTTTGGGGCCGTCGGGTGTCGGCCATTGGGGCCATCGGTCTTGGAGGTGTCGCCTTTGGGGTCGTCGGCTCGAGGTGCCGGCCTTGCAGGTGCCGGTCTTGGAGATGTCGGCCTTTGGGGCCGTCGGGTGTCGGCCTTTGGGGCCGTCGGGTGTCGGCCTTTGGAGCCGTCGGTTTTCGGGTGTCGGCCTTTGGGGATTAAATGCATCAATGTTTAGGGAAATAAACTCAAACATTTATATTCTTTCCATTTTTATTTCCTCTTATTACAATGTATCTAACGGACATATTTTTGTTTGGTTTAAATAGATGTGATCAGAGGAACACAATAACGAATTTTGACGAATCGAAAAAAGAAAAAGAGAAGAAAGAAATCAAGAAAAAGAGAGTGTTCATTGCATATTTTTTCGGAGTGTTGAAGAGTAAGTTCTTGTGCATTGAAGTTGATAAATCTCATCCTTGCTCAAGTCATCCAGATCTGGTGAAGCATTCAAAGTTTTCAGCTACCTCAGAGATCCACATTCATTGCTGAAGATTTGCTTCAATTTGTAAAGTATTCTTGAATATTTGCTCAAATTAGGAGCTATCTGTTATCTACTCTGAAATTTCTTGTAATAGGGTTAAGGATAACCCTAGATTGTTGTTTGGCTTCCTTGTGCCGTGAAACAAGAGGACTAGCCGGGAAGGCTAGGGGTTTGGCTTCCTTATGCCGTGAAACAAGAGGACTAGTCGGGAAGGCTAGGGTTTGACTGCCTTGTACTGTGAAACAAGAGGACTAGCCGGGAAGGCTAGGGGTTGTAATCGTTGTGATACGATTAGTAAAATTCCCAAGGATTTTTGGGAAGTGGACGTAGGAGCCGAGTTTGGTACCGAACCATTATAAACCCTCTTGTGTTTGTGATTGCTTATTGTGTGTGAGTGCACTCCATTACACCGCTGCAAACTAATTTTTAACTAGTGATTAAGCACATATCTGCGCTAGTAATTAATTTTAAAACACCCAATTCACCCCCCTCTTGGGTTACTACATCTGGGCAATAAGTGGTATCAGAGCAGCGTGCTCTTGATTCCTATAGCTTTGAAAGCTTGGAGCTAAAGATCAGTAGTAATCCAAATGGGATCTATGTTGACTGAAGGACAATCAACTAATAGACCACCTTTGTTCAATGGAACAAATTACACATATGGAAAGCACGAACGAAAATCTTCATTCAAGCACTTGATTATGATTTATGAGGAATCATAATAAATGGACCAGACACACCCATTGTTAAGATTGATAATTTGATATTGCAAAGCCTGAATCAGAATGGGATGAGCAAGATAAGAAATTAGCTCAATTAAATGCAAAAGCTATGAATGTTCTTTACTATTCTCTTGATGCAAATGAGTTTAACCGTATATCTACTTGCATGTCTACTAAAGAGATTTGGGATAGACTTGAAGTCACCCATGAGGATACTAATCAAGTCAAGAATCTAAAATTAATATGCTTGTTCATAAGTATGAATTATTTAAGATGGATTCAGCTGAAAATATCACTGATATGTTTACTAGATTTACTATATCATTAATGGTTTGAAAAATTTGGAAAAATCTTATGCTAACAGTGATCTTGTTAGAAAAATTTTAAGACCTTTACCTAGATCATGGGAAGCAAAAGTGACTGCTATACAAGAAGCAAAAGACCTCAATACTTTATCTCTTAAGAATTGGTCGGTTCTTTGATGACTCATGAACTCCAGCAACGACAACACAATGATGAAGATGAATCAAAGAAGAAAAGGACTATGGCATTAAAAGAGCACTGCTCAAGATGAGGAAAGTGAGGAAGAAACCAGTGATAGTGAAAAAGATGATGAAATGACACTTATCTCCAGAAAATTCAAGAAATTTATGAGGAGAAAAAAATTTGAAAAAGAAAAATATTTACCAAAGGAGATCATAGCAAAGAAAAGGAAAGAAGTGAACCTCCTATATGCTTTGAGTGCAAGAAGCCTGGACATATCAAACCGGAATGTCCACAATTGAAGAAAAGGTTTAAGAAAAAAGAAGAGCTATGTTGGCTACATGGAGTGACAGTGAAGCAACTAATTCAGAAGATGAAGAAAATACTGAAGTCGCCAATGTATGTTTCATGGCTGATGATAATGAAGTAAGTCCTAGTTTTCTAGATGACTTTACTTTCGATGAATTGCATGGTGCATTCTATGAACTTGTAGATGATTTTACAAATTAAGTTCAAAGAACAAAATTTGAAAAATGAAATTAAAGAACTTATTCTTAAAAAAAGAATTTCAAACAACAATGAATCATTATTAAAGGAAAACCAAGATTTGAAAAATGAAGTGAGTAAATTAAGACCAATTATTGATAAATTTACTTTGAGTTCAGAAAAGTTAGAAATGATATTAAATAGTCAAAGGGCTGTTTACAATAGAGCTGGTCTTGGATATAATCCTATTGAAAGATAAAAATTTTTAAAAATATTTATGTGCATGTTGATGATTCAACTAAAATTACATGCTTTAAATGTGGTAAATTAGGACACAAAGCATATACTTGTCACACACACAAAGTTAAACAAATATGAGTTCCAAAAGAACTATTTTAACTAACCCAAAAGGACCCAAGAAAGCTTGGGTACCTAAGAGCAAAACTTAAATTGTGTATGCAGGTGTGTCTTGCTACCCGAGCAACTAAAAGACAATGGTACTTGGACAGCGGGTGCTCAAGACATATGACAGGTGATGAATCTCAATTCATCACTTAGGAGGCAAAAGATGGAGGTGTTGTTACTTTTGGTGATAATGGCCAAGAAAAAATTATTGGCATTGAAAAAATAGGTATCACACCTCATGCTTTTATTGATAATGTCTTACTTGTAAAAGGATTAAAACATAATTTACTAAGCATTAGTAAATTATGTGACAAAGGATTTAAAGTTACATTTGAATCATCTTTATGCATTGTTAAAAATCCTACAAATGAAAATATGAAATTTATTGGTCATAGGCATGGTAATGTATACATTGTTGATTTGAATGATTTGAATGATCGAAATGTTGATTGCCTAGTTGCTACGAATAATAAAACTGATAATAGTTGGTTATGGCATCGTAGGTTAGCTCATGCAAGCATGGATTTGTTATCTAAATTAATCAAAAAGGATTTAGTAAATGGTTTGCCAAAACTTACGTTTGAAAAAGATAAAATCTGTGATGCTTGTCAATTTGGAAAACAAACCCGAGTATCTTTTAAATCGAAAAATATGATTTCAACCACTAGACCTTTGGAACTCTTGCATATGGATTTATTCGGTCCTACAAGAACAACTAGTCTAGGAGGAAAAAGATATGGTTTTGTCGTGATTGATGATTTCTCTCGTTTTACATGGGTTTTATTCTTAGCTAGTAAAGATGAAGCATTTCCATCATTTCAAAAATTATTTAAAAGAATTACAAATGAAAAGAATTCTTCTGTTTTATCGATACGAAGTGATCATGGAAAAGAATTTGAAAATCAATATTTTGAAAATTTTGTAATGAAAATGGAATTGAACATAATTTTTCTGCACCCAGAACACCTCAACAAATGGAGTAGTAGAAAGAAGAACAGAACTTTAGAAGAAATGGCTCGTACCATGTTGTGTGAGAGTAATCTCCCAAAATATTTTGGGCTGAAGCTATTAACACTGCATGTTATGTTTTAAATCGTGCATTAATCAGACCTGTTTTGAAAAAGACTCCGTATGAACTTTGGAAAGGAAAAAGAAAACCTAACATCGGTTATTTTCATGTTTTTGGATGCCGCTGTTTTGTTTTAAATAATGAAAAAATAGACCTTGATAACACTACAAGAGATTTTAAATATTGCGACGCCCAAATGCGTCGCAATTGCATCGCTAAACATGATATTGCGACGCAATAGCGACGCACGAGGGCGTCGCTCAACTGTCCGTCGCAAATACCCTTTTGTCGCAATTGCGTCGCAATATTACGACTCTCTACGACGCTCTTGCGACGCCACATTGCGTTGCATATTGCGACGCATGCAAATGTGTCGCTAATTTAAAAATTAAATTTAGTCAGAAAAAAAAATTATTATAATATTATGACGCAAAAAGTGCGTCGCAATATTTAATAATAATTTTTTTAAAAAAATTATTATTAAATATTGCGACGCACTAAATTGGATCGCAAATGCGACTATCCAGATGCGTCGCAATATTTAATAATAATAATTTTGGTATAAATAGCGACCAATTTGAGTCGCTAATGCGTCGCAAATAAAAATTATTTTAAAATATTGCGACGCAAGGTTATGCGTCGCAATAATTTAAAATAATTTTTAAGATAAAATAGCGATCAATTGTAGTCGCTAATGCGTCGCTAATAAATTTATTTTTAAATTATTGCGATACTAGGTCATTGCGTCATAATATTTAATAATAATATTTTAAAAATATTAGCGATCCAATATCAGTCGCTAATGCATCGCAAATTTTGTTTTTAAAAAATATTTAAATGATTAAAAATTAAAACGGTTAATTTAATTTCGCTAAATCTAAATATTGATACAAACATTTTTTCACTCAATCCAAACAATAATATATTTCAAAAAATAATTTATATTAAAATTTTGAAGTTTTTACAACATAAAAATAAAAAAAAATACATCAAGAATCTGAACGATCACGTGGAGGCTGTGGAGGCTGAAGATCTGCGACAAGCGGCTAACCAAATCCCGCAAATAATGCATCTCATCTCGCATGTCTGCAACCTCCTGATCCCGGGCCTCGCATACGATCCTCAAATCCTGCTCGACGTCCTGGCGAATCTCCTCTGCAATAGATCTGCGAAAGCTCCTGTAAACGCTCGGGAGGAAGATCAGCAGGAACTCGCGAGCTGGAGGCCTGATGGGGAAAAAATGTAGAAGCTCTAGTGCCCATACCATAGACCCTGCGTCTCGTGGCTGGGCACAACAGCCTCCAAAAAACAACGTCGACTCTCCTCTTGCTGAGAGTTCGACGGGCTTCTCCCCATCAGTAGAGTCGACCTGCGATGCCTGGGAGCGAAGCTCCTCGACTCGTGTCTTGAAATTGAAATCAATAATAATGATTAATAAATTTCTCAAAATAAAATTTTAGAAATTAAACAGATACGACATAAATCTAATTTCTTACCGCAACCTCCCGTGATGCGTTGTCGACCCAGGAGCCGTCCCTCCTGGTGTGTGTCGCCCTGAATAGACGAAACTCACCGGATCTCCGCCCTCCTGCTCAGACTATAACAATAAAAAAAAATGATATTAATACAAATATTTCTAAATAAATAAAATAGTAATTAAAATATTATATTTTCTACCATACGCCGTCTGTGCTCCTGAATCGAAATGGAGCCCGAAGTCTGACGGGAGAGACCGTGCCAGGACCGCCCTTCTCAGATCGGCGGTTCGTGCTGGCTGATGCGAACCTCCTGCGCCAGCCATCGGACTCCCATGCCTGCTGCCACTCGTGCCAAATACCCTCTGGCACGTGCGCAGGACGCTGACCCGATGACCTCCAACGAGTGAAGCATGTCGGAGTAGTATCGGCGTCGCTCAGAGCCTCCCATGCTGCCCTAATGGCATCATGGGTGGCAGGAT